>JAPZDY010000025.1:17903694-17914944 GCA_029783645.1 Ctenochaetus hawaiiensis
TCTCCTCTCCTCTCCTCTCCTCTCCTCTCCTCTCCTCTCCTCTCTATATGAACTTTTTCTCCCCTTCTGATTCCTCCTATCCACTTTCCAATGTAATGTGCTTCTTCTTCCTCACCTCTTCCTCCTCTTTTCTCTCTGGTTTTACCCCCTTACCTATCCTCTATTTTGGGCTCTGCTTCTATGCCCCCCCCCCCTTCTTCCTTCTTTTAGTTGTGATTCACTCCAGATCAGTGTGTTGATGGCAAGAAAGAAGGGAGAGGGAAAGGAGGAGAGAAGAGGAGAAGGGAGGAAGCGTGTATAATTGGCTTTTTAAGGTGTGACAGAGAGAGGAGGGGTTGTGTGTGAGCATATATGTGTGTGCATGTGCGTATTTGTTTCTGTGCAAGAGAGTGTGTTGGGAGGCAGTGAAATAGACAGTGAAGAAGAGCAAAATAGGGAGGTATTTTTTGTGCTTGTGTGAACATATTTGTGCTTCTGTGTATGTGTGAGACAGAGAGGAAATGTGTTTGTGTGTGGTGTGCGGTATGGGGGGTGCAGTGGATGCAGGAGTACCCAATATGTGTGAGTGTGTGTGTGTGTGTGTGTGAGAGAGAGAGAGAGGAGATGAGGTTTATAATTGGGCAGATTTGCCTCCGACTGAGATAATACCCCCTGGGGAATGAAGACAGAGGGAGCAAAGAGAGAGAAAGGCAGAGATAGTGAGGAAGGACAGAACAACAGAAAGAGAAAGAAGATTGCAAAAAAGCATGTGAGAGAAGAGAGAAGGAAAAGATGATAGAGCCAGGAAGGCAAAATGGGAGGTAGAAAAGGTAGCAAAGAGGTGACAGAGAGGCAGAATGGGATATACAGAGAGAGAATGTGGTGCATTTGGTTGAGTGGATGGGGAGGTGGAATGAGATAAAAGAGGAGAAAAAATGAGGTTGAAGTGAGTTAAATTTGATAAAGGAAGAGTTAGAGAGAGGTGGGAGGGAAAGACTAATTTGATAGGGGAGTATGAGATGCTTCCTAAACAAATTTCTTATTATTTTTTAGAATTCTGGATGGCTCTGTTTTATTTTATGTATCAGACTAAGGTAGAAGGTCTGTGCTATGAAGCCAAGAGTTTCTCCTATGAGAGTGAATTTGAGACTAATTCTGAAGGCATATTGACAAGCAGACTGTGATTTTATAAGAAAAAGGACACTTCTTGAGCATGTAGAATAGGAAATACTCACCCCCAGCAATTCAAAATGTTCACTGCCAGAGCAAGCCCTAAGTTTGGTTCTAGGCAAAGGTGCTGAAAAGGTGTCAGTTAATTAAACCATGCTTGTCCTTTAATTAATTAAAGGGGCTAACCTTCAGGGGCTCCAAGTGTCTTAAGAATCCTTGAAGGTTCCCTTAAGGGTTTGATCTACCTCCGATCCTTGTTATTTCACTTGACCTTCAGAGAAATGCTCAGTAGAGTCTTTTAGGTAATTACTTCTGTGCTGGTGTTACCTTGTGTCTGTGGAACTTGAATCTATAAATTGCCATTTAGAATTAGGCTCAGGTTTGGGCTCATTTCCCCAAACGGTGTCTGAAGAATTTCATTAATGGTACATCCACACTGTGTCCATATGTGTCCAATCAATAAGAATGCCCACTGGCATACTTTATACTATAAAGATCTGCCTTTTTTTATTAATATTTATAACATAAAGATCTGTCTGTAATATAAATGTTTTCAATAAGCAAACACCCAATTGATCATTGGATTAACAACTTTACATAATGACAATCAATAAGACCGTTTTGATAGTAAAACATGTTTTTAAGTTTACATGAAAGCAGTATCTTAATGCTTGTTGTGCATTATATAATGAAGGAGTTTCCATTGAGGTCAAGTTGGCAGGTAAGCATTATAAATGTGTCGGTTTATAAATTGGAGACTGCAGATGGGTATGTGTACTTGTCCTAAGACTTTAAGTCGACTAGGAATTCAGTCCACCATCACTCAACCTTTTAATTTGCATTATAGGGTAGATTCTGTTTTGCTGATGTGGTTAAATTCAAATATATTCAGCAGCTATATCAATGACTGCAATTTGTGTACAACTGTAATGTCACTTAACCCTGTGTTTACAGTGACTCACCAAAAACCTTTGTAGCAACTTAATCCCCTCAAAAGAAATGCTTACTGATTTGTATCTTTAGTCTGTGATCTAAATGTTTTGTTTGTTTGAGCAGCTGGTCTAATCTAAATGAGGCAATGAAATATTCAAATCAGTTGTAATTTTGATAGGTGGTTTGAATGGTTGAGTGTGCCAGTGTTTGACTAAATAAAACACTGGATTAGGAAATCAGTGTTGGATGTGCTTCAAATTTCCTTTCCTGTTAATGGCATTTCACTGCCTCCTTCGTCCTACTGTAACCCTCCCCTTACAACTGTTGTAGTTATTACTTTGAAGTTATTGTAAACCACTACAAATCAGCCTTTTGTTGTTTAAACTCTGCAGATTTAGTGTAGATATCTTTAAGAATTGATTGATTTGATTTTACTCAACACACAATAATAGAGTGATATCATTAACAAACACATGAGCAAAAATGTGGAACAGCGAATCATTCAAACAGGAGTGCCTAGATGAACAGCAGAAGAGGCCCCTTTGTGACTGAAGAGTCCAAAGAAGAGCAGTCTGTTTATTTTATTTTGAGGAAAGTTAACAAAGTAATAGTACATCTCACTGACAGCAGGCTAGCTAAATAGCTTTCTAGTGTCTACAGACTTGCACTTTAACTCACAAAAATAAACTCACAGACATCATCTACATTCTAAATAAAGATCTATTGGAAAAGAAAGTAACACAAATTGTATTTGCCTCAGGGAAGACTGTGATTTATTTAATTCATTTGTTTTTAACTGTTCCTTTTTTTGCATTGAAAGATGAAGAAAACAAAGTCCAAGTTTGGAGTAAGGCAAAGTGTAAGATGTCTGAAAAGCATGTGTCATATCATCCTAGTCAGGGCAGAATACATCCACTCTTTGCTTACAGATTGGTAAGAACACCTCAGGGAAAGAAGCATACAACTGCAAACTACACAGATGGACCTGCAAACTGGAGAGTGTCTTCTGTGTCATGTTAAATTTAATGAGCAAAGAACATGGTTTTGCACTTTAGTAAGTGCTGTTTATTCATGGGGTTAGCAGCTTTACAAAGTGTTCTACATTGGACAGCTTTCTAGGGAGGGATAGAGTGAGATGGCAGGAAAGGGAAGAGAAACGAAGAGAAGAACAAAAAAGTATTTTTAGATGAGCATCTAAATTGAGATGTCTCTTGTTGTTGCTGTGTGTGTTCCCATTCTGTGGACTTGTGATGTGTTGATACTATCAGATTTGGACAGATTAATTCAACCTGCACAGCTTCAAGTTCTCTTTAAATAATTAAATGTCAAACCCAGCTATTATGCTCTGCTGGGCAAGATGGTGACAATGAAATGCTAATTGACCTGAGAGAGAGAAAGAGTCCCTCATCTTGTGCAGGAGCTATCGATCCACTGAAGAGTTAAACCAGAGCCTGCAGCTACAGACATTTCCTTATGTCAGGTTTACTGTTACATGTAGGAGGGAGGGCAGGTGTGTTGGTTGTGTGGCTTGTAGAAATAGGTTGAAAAAAATGGGTTGTTGTAGTTGTTAATTGGTCAGAGTCTACATGTTGAGCTCCTATTAATGAATTTGAGAGCTAGTGAGCAAGCTTATTTTGGTGTATATTTGGTATTTTATAATGAAAGAGGAGAGACAGGCAGCTCAAGAGCTCCATGTTAGTGTCTGTTTTAATGTTATATGTGCAATACATAATGCAATTGACTGTGAAGACTGTCACAAAATTGTAAATAACACATCTTTGTACAAACAAATCATTGTATCCAAAAATCTGGTTACTATTTTCAGTAATTTTTTTCTGCTTCTGTACAGGCCTAATCGAGGTAGTAGTGAGCACCCTCTCAAAAGCTTCACTTGTCTACCTAGAAGAGGAGGAGCATGCCGGGAGGAAGGTCAGCAATCTTGTGTTACAAGGCCTGCTAGAACTGCTTCACAACATCCTAAAACAAACATCTGTCGTCGTCCGCTCTGCACTTCAGGTTTGAACACTCAAACACAGCTGATAAGAGCAAGACACTCACTGACCTCCCTCTTACAACAGTCACCAAGCTGCCTTTGAAAATGATATAGAAAAAAAATGCACTCAAGTGTATTAGGACTATATTTCAAAGTATGGCTTTAATTTAAAAAAAAAATGGGATGCTGTCCAAAACATAAATAAGATAACAGTTTATGCAATCATGTTTTACAAAGTGATGAACCTCGCCTCATTCTTGCGAATGTATCGGCTCCCATTCATGATACTTTCACCTTTTACCAATAAATCTGTTTACATGTAGAATGTTCCAAACAGGTGTTTTTGAGCTTTTCACAACTTTCCCAGTCTTCTTTTTCCCTTAACCCAAGTTGTTTGAAACATGTTGCTGGCATCAAATGCAGAACAACCATATATTTGTAAAAATCAATGAAGATGACGAGGTAAATCATTGTAGACATTGTCTTTTACTGTTTTCAATTGAGTGTTTGTCAAAAAAGATAAAAAAAAACATCCCATTCTGTTTTATTCATGTTTTCTCAGCATCCCAGCACTTTTAGGTTTGTATGTCCCACCCTTATAACTGGACACTTGCTGTTGCTACCAAAAACACTGAGGCTCTCTGAGTAAATTAAAAAGCTAAATGCAAGTCTCATCATCTCCCTTTCCAGCATTTAATAACCATTGACAAGGCACAAGTCCATTTTTGTTATGATATTTATTCAGAATTCTGGACATAAACTAAGCTCTGTGACTCTTAATTAACTATCTCAGATGTATCTCTGGAGGAAATATCCATATTTGCCTACTATACCTTTAAGGTTTAAACCAATATAATTGCAGCCTTATAACTTCAGTGGTGTTGACTGATTAAAATCAACAAAATTCTATGGTCTTTCCAAAGGAATCCTTAAACGCCCACAATTTTTTTTTTATATTTTTCAAATGATTGTTAGATGCATGTTAGTTGTTTGGCTTTATTGTGATACATTTGGACCTTATAGGCTGGTGTTTTTCCCACATCGATTCACAGATATTTACCAGTTTAATCTCTGTTGAGCAAAGATAACAAAGTCAACTCCCTCAAAATGTTGCCCTTGTATTGTGTCCCTAAAGGCGTCTGTGTGTGGGTGTGTGTGTGTATCTGTGTCTGTGAGTGTGTTTCCATTGATGTGTGCAGTGCAGGCTAGCAGTTTTAAGCAACTGCAATATTGAAGTTGTGGACTCTGGAGAAAGCGGTTGGGGTCCTGAGTCCCTGAGACACACTCACTCTCTCTCTCATGCACACACACAGACACACACACACACACATACACAGAGGGCCTGTCTGGCTATGTCCCTGCGGCCTCATTATCACCACTGGCTTTGTCCTCAGCTTGCCTCCCTACATACACACACACCAACATACGCTCACATATAGACATACACACCAGCCCCCATCTCCCCATAGTATGCACCCCAGCCCAACGCATACATATTAATGCCCGGACAGGAGGGTGGGGGGATAAAGAGGAGGCAGTGTAAAAGACTAGTTGGAAGAGAGAAGGACTGACGAGAGAAGGAAAGGGTGAAGAGAGAGAAGGAGAGACAGAGAAGGGAAAGGGAGCATGCAGTATGTGCAGTGGAAATCAATTCTTAGAGAAATGCAAGGCTCATTAAAAAGAAACTTCTGCCCAAACCAAATTCATTTGGGTAATAAGGTCTGATAAGGAGAGAGGACGTGACTGGACCACTCTCCCCAAACTATTACTCTGATGGTCAAGAGAGAGAGAGAGAGGAGAGTCATAGCTTGTATATACTGCAGAAGAAAAAAGAGTAGGAGAGAGAGTAAAACAGAGAAGAAGTGACTTTGAGAAGGAGAGAGAAAAAATATGCGCCAGTTTTAATCATGTTATTCTACTACTAATTGGCCTGAAGTTCCACTGTAGGCATGAACTGAACTAAAATAAGCCAAAGTGAGGAACAGAGGTGCTAATGAGAAGGGGGCAGAAAAAAGGAGGTAAGAAGACTGATATCTTAATGAGATGCAAAAACTGTCATGATGTTGTTAAAAAATTTAGTTGAAAAATCCACCTATGTTGTCCTGAAGACATCTTATGTTAAAAAAGGGTTAAAATAATACAACATATGCAGAAAACCTGTTTCCTTTCCAAGTCTATCTATCAGCTTGTCAGAATCTGTCTTGGCAGGTCTCTGGATCCATCATTATTGACTGTCAAATCTCTATAAATGATTTAACGTGTGTGTGTGTGTGTGTGTGTGTGCGCGCGTTGGTGTGTGTGTGTGTGTAGAGCCAGAGGCTATCTTGTCCAGCAGTAGAGATGGAGGCAGCAGAGAAGCTGCTCCTAGAAAACCGACCCCTGAGCCATCTCGGCACACACCTTATTCACATGGTGAGACACTGTGGGTGTGTGTGTGTGTGTATGTGTGGTGATGGTGGTGGTGGGAGGGGTAAATGCCTTGCATGCATACATAAATGTTTTCTGTATTTGCCTTCGCATGCAAATCTGTGTACTGTATGTCTAAATGTATGCCTGATATGGGGAGACAAACTGTGTATGTATGCTTTTTTTATGTGAGGAGATGTGTGTGTGTTTGTGCAGGTGTGTGTGTGTGAGAAAGCGAGTGAGAGAGCTGCAGAGAACCTGAAAGAACTTGCCTGTTTTTCTGGTTATGTGGTTTTTAGGGTTGGGTAAGAAAAATTGGATTCACATAAGGATCAAGATCCTTATCTTCTAATATTCAAAAAACATTCAAAATTTCAAAAACTGTTTTTCTAGATGTTGACTAAAGAAAAAAGGCAGAACTCAGCAGCAAGTGCAGTGCAGATTGGCATCCACACAATCTACAGCATACATAGGTTATAATTGTCCTGTTACTTAACTTTTTATCCTAAAAAATGAAACTGGTTGCAAGCATTTTTTGATTTCATATAGCCTTCATTTAAGAACCAAATAATTACCTTTGCATATGGGTTAACAAAGCAAACCAGTGACTAACTGAAGCAAGCAACACTGATAGGGATTTACAGAATTATCAACCAAGTGACCATTAAAGCCACTGTAAGCACAGCACAGCAACAAAGCAACAGCAATGCATCCACAGCATATATGCAGCTGAGTGCACTTTGGGAAGTTGTTGTTGACGAGTCATGGTTGTCTTGAATGATTACAACACTGTATTAGGGTTAGTCCATGTGCACTACTTAATCCTTTACTGGTTTTATTTGAAACATTTTTTGACAAGAATTGATCATTGCTGGATTTTATATTAATATCTACTACAGTTATCGTCTAGTCAACCACATTTCGTAGTTGTCAATAATGAAATGGAGTCGTCTAGAATACCCTACTAGCTAACACACACTGCAGCAATAAACAACTAAGGGCAACTCTGAAGTGGATACAGTAACTCTGAAGCTCAGTCTTTTTCACCTTAAAAATCCTGCGCCTTGCTCAGTGTCTTGTACAGCAATGGCTTTTCCTGGAGCTAACGACACAGCAGAGAGGCTGTTCTCTACTGCTGGAGACAAAAGATTTATTCCACAGCAGAGCATTCCACTTAATTTTGTTATTAGCATACGAGCAAGAGACTGTAAAATACTCTCTAATTACTTAACTAAGTAATTATTAAATGTGGTTAACTTTTCAAAATGAAAAGGCCAAGAATTATCATCCTAATTGCCAGCTTAGTTTTTGATTTATTTATTTATATATTCATTTATTTTTGTTTTTTGAGTTTTTTTTTTTTCTGGTCTAGTGCATATTAATAAAAATTACTTCAAATATGCCAGAATTAACTTAAAGGCCAGTCAAGTTATCTATTGTTCCTGGCGAGGCGTAAGCTGGCAGATGATGCTCAAGAAACAAGTTTAAAATGTGTAAATTACAACTATTAAAAGCACAGATAGACATAAGCAGAACACAGACATGAGCAGCAAAAAAAGGCAGAGCAAAAAACAGTTCAACAGAAGAACAGAGCATTAACATAACAGTTAGAGCAATTAAAAGAGTGTGCAAAAATAGATATAAATAAAGAGATATGAGCAAAAACCAATATAAGTGAAAGCACACTTATTTACTCATTTAAGGATCAATTTTATAAACAAGAATATTTTTTAATTGAAAAGCAGTCTTGAATCAAAAAAAATCCTTGGGGAGAACTTTCTAAAGTCTCACGGCCCAAATGTTTCTTTATCTTGTGTCAGGAATAATGTGAGATTTCTAGGTGTCAGTTATTTATTAGTGGAGTGAGTGATAAAAAAGATGAAAAGATCTCTTGTACAAACATTGAAAGTGACACCTTATGTAGCACTTTTCACAAACTGCTAATGCCCAGCATAGTTACTTCTACTATGTGTGTGTGTGCGCGGGCATGTGCATGTGTCTCAACCTAGAGATTTTGTTAGCCATGTCATTTTTACAAAAGTCGACCAGTTTCTCTGTCACTAACACCAGATGAATATTTTTTGGGAAGTAAAGCCAAAATAGGCTGTCTGTCTGTTAACTAGCATTTGTCTGATGCTAATTTCATAATGAGAGGTTGCAGCTGTAAGTTCTGTGCAGACATCTGGGTATCTTCAGATTGTTGTGAACAGTATGGTACTAAAAGCTACTGAATATGTCTGTGCATGTGTTGAAGTTCTCAAAGAGGACTCCGGAAAGCAGCACAAACATCACTGATTCTACAGGTTCTATGGATTTTACCCAGATTACACTAATTAATTCTCAAAAACCTACTCCTATGTCTGATTTGCACTGTAAACAGCAAAATTAGCCATCAAGCTGAATTTAAATGCTCCTCCTAATTAACTGTTTTTTAAAAAAAGAAGTGTGTGTCTCTCCTATGGTAATGAAATTAATCAAGCAGCCTTGCAGTAAACTGTCTTCAGAGAGACAAGTAAAATGCTTGACGTAAACTCAATGATTATTTGCAGGTTACCAAGTTTCTGCCGATGTACTGGCTATGCTACACTGATGCTTTCAGTAAAGGATAAATGTTGCATGTTCCTCACACATTTCCTGCCTGAAATAAAGATGGTTATTCTTGATCACTGCAGTAATTATACTAGAGTTATTATTAATTGCCAACTAATAATTGCCAAGAACATGGTGCAGTCTGAAAAATAGGACAAAAAAAGTTTGTACAATCTTCGCCTTTCTGCTGAGAGGAATGTGCAACTGTTATTGCAGTAGCCATTTAGTACATCCATAATTTCTGGGACTACACACATTATTGAGGAATTAATTATCATCTAATACCAGATAATAAAGAATGATGTGATGGAAAATAACTTCCTCCACTATCTGCACTCAAAATTTCTGCAATACTTCAAATATTAGAGTTACAATCAAATTTAATGGCCTAATAAATGAATGCCATTGTTTCTTGCCTTAAGTAACTTTCTGTATGTTAAAAAAGCCATGTTTTTTATGTATTCCTAATCAAAATGGTTATCGAACAACACATAGTGATGCAAAGAGGAAGAGATGAAGTTTAGAGGATGAAATTAGATATACAGGCAAGGAGAAAGGAAGGAAAGCAAGGTGGAGACTATCCATACAAAAGAGAATGGATGCTCTGAGGCATCCTGGGAAATTGGAGGCACGAAAGAAGGGTTTATGAAAGGAGGAGAAGTGGAGGTCTGAAGAGACACAATAGAGGTTTTTACTTATACTTAACACGTTGATCTTTGGGTGGGCGTATGTGTTTGTCTGTGTTTGAGAGGGTTAAGAGAGCAGCTGACATACCCCGGGCCTCTGCACAGCCCCTTAGACCCATGGGAGATTAGTGGGATAGAGAGAGCAGGAGCATCAATATGATCCCTGAATCTAAAATCATTCTTCAAAACTTGATTGTGTCAAAAGAATACAACTGTTAAGAGTAGTGAGCTAATCATTGATGCATTATCAAGGATTATAATTTGCACAGTGCACTAAGATAATTACTGTGACAGAGGGGTCAGTTGGTCATGGAAATGCATGCATACAGTTTAGAGTAAGTAACACGTTTTGATGTTTACTTAATATGGCCTCTAAATGAATGAATATTATATCCAAACAAAATGAGTGGCACCTGGCAATACTTGTGTAAATTCTTCTATCCATTTTTATTACAAATGGTACAAAATGGTACAAAATCTTTTAAATACCAACTTTAATTATTAATCAATAACAAATATTGAATCTGTAAACCTGTGTGTTTAAAAAAATGTGAATTAGTTGTTTGAACTAATTTCAGATTTTTACTTACAGCATTTCATAATATAAAGTGTAATATGCTTTGAGTGTGCTTACAAGAAGCAGAATTTAATCAGTCACTTTTATTTCAGTCCTTGGCCCATAGTAACTACAGTGACATTAGGAGAAACGTGGTGCATGGAGTTATTTTGTTGTTCCATTTATAACTGATTGTCTCTGTTTGCAGCTTTCAAGTGAAAATCAGGAGGTCTGGGAAGAGTCTCTTCAGTGTCTGTCCCTGCTGGTCCAGCTGTATGGAGGAGAGGGTTATGACTGCCTGTCACCCTCCTGTTTGCAAAGTTTTTCACGGGTGCTGCGTACTCACATGCACACTGAGACCTTTCGGATCCAACGCACAACACTTAGGATCATCAAACGACTGGTGAGTACAGTGTGCACAGACCTAAGCTGATCGACGTCTATGCTTTTGTGCAGAAATGTTTTTATGCATCAACTTTACCGTTTGACATTATACCAGATATCAAATTGGTCATATCCCAGTATGGAAACATTTTCAAATACCTCTGTGTTATGTGTCATTTTTTTGTTTGTATTTGTGGGTTGAAATCTTAAGTGCCACCACTGCAGAATGAAAATATCGGAAAATAGAAGCAGACTGAGAGAGACAGCTCTGCTATGCTGCCGATCTGAAAACACAGTGTAGCTTCTTCAGAACTAGACTGACAGAGAGAGCAAACCAGAGAGAGAGAAAAAGTGTTGGTTTGTATCTGCCTGTCACTCTCTGTTCGAGTGTCTGTCCACTTTTGTCTGATAGTCAAAATGATTCATAGCACAGGCCAAAGACAGGCTGACTGGTAAGCAAGCACACTACAGGAAGTACAGTGTATTGAAGCTTTTTCAAACATACTAAATAATATTAGCTTCTTGTGGTGATCATGAAATAACTGAAGCGACTG
>JAPZDY010000025.1:17922553-17954561 GCA_029783645.1 Ctenochaetus hawaiiensis
GCTGTTTAGATTTGAAGTTACATCTTAAAACAACAAAGCCACAAACTAACAACAGACGATCTGATTTAGGCCGTAATAGACCAGTGGTGGAAAACACACATTCAGCCAGGTAAAAAAAGGTTGGTATTAGCTGAGTACAAAGCTAAATGATGCTTCTGTAAAAGCCATTTACTGTAATCTAAAACCAATTATTTCTTTTACCACTATCCTGTTCCATGCAGCTGCAGAGTGTCAATTTGGCTCTATGAAAGTTAGTCCTAAAACTTTTGTGGATCTAATTTATGCCATCCAAATTCACAAACTTTCAAGGATTTCTTAGGCCTCTGGGAGCTGTGTTAATTAGGTTAATTATGTAGGTTTTAATCAACTAAGGGGGTGGGCTTCTGCCGGCCTGGCTGTCAGGCTGCCCTCAAAGACACCTGGGAGGAAGAGAGGGGGGGAGGAGGGCGAGGGTGGGAGATAAGAGAGGGAGAGAGAGAAGTAAATTACAGACAGCCTGTAGGCTCTGAGCATATTGGATGTGTTCATGAAGTCACAGTGTTTTGAATGTACGTATGTTTGTATTTTATTTCAGTTACTGCTGTAAAGTGTTAGCGTTAAAAACTATTTCATGGCAGGGAAGAAGAAAAATATTTTGTTGAGAAGGCAGAGATGAATAGCATTTAACTCGGCAGCTCCAACCAACACCACTGACAGAAACAGCAATACAGGGCCAGACTGGGTCCCAGCTCAGCACAGCGACTGCAGAGCCAGTTTCACCTGCAATGATCCGCTGACAAAATACACTTAGCAGTTTGGCCTCTCATCACCCTTCTTCAGAGCTTAATGTTCTCTATATTTTCTTTTACATAGTTGCAGCTCTCCACATGAACATACATTTAATATCTTTTACCTCTTTTAATATTTTTTGCCTCCTTATTAAGAACAAAGAGAAGGCATATAGTAATATTTACAAAGGTGACAGCCAAGTTGGTGTTGGTGACGTATTTTATGCAGGATGAGAGATGTTGTTCATGAGCAGTTTCACATAAAAATTAAGTGGTACTTCACTATTTTTAGCACAAGTGCAACTTTATTGCTTTTCAAAATTATTCTTCAGCTTGAAAAACATCATGTGTGTAATTAATGTGACGAATCAAAGAGGATCAAAAAATAATCTGTCTTCCTCCATTGACCATGATATTTATTTTTCCAAAATAAGGTCCCATTGAGTCCATCAGAAGGAGCTTTACTTAATCTTTCTGTTCTTTATTCAGAGTTAATAAGTGCTGTATTTTACTGGAGAAAATAAGTTTGAAGGTGGTGAAAGGAACACAGAATCTCAGCAGAGATGTTCAAAGACTTAGATGAATTATTAAAATAAGCTGTGAATAAACCTTAAAGTAAGATATTTGGGAATTTTTAATTGAATGGCGTAGTTATGATGTGTACCTTTCTTTTATCGGCTTACATGTGACATTTTAGAAGTGGACAGGAAACAAGGTAAGAGACAAATCAAAATGATGGTCCTTCTGGTTATGCTGTATGCCCCTTTTCTATTAAGAAATTGGAACCACCATTTGCACCATTTTTTAAGGAAAATGATTTAATTCTCAATGTCACTAGGTGCACAACCTGACTGTGACACAGTGACTAACTTCTCTTTGCTCTGTCCCAGGTGTCATATCGATGTGGTTCCACTGGCTGCTGAAATCCTCCAGGAGATCTCCGGATCCTAAAGGCTTTTAATCTTCAAACCAAAGCCATTTCACCACTTCAGAACTTTTAAGATACTTAGGATTGGTAGTCTGTTACACTTTTCTGAACCTTTGGAGGAAGGATTGTTCTTTCAAAATGTTTTGTTTTGTTTTGGAATAGAATGTCTTTAGTTTTATATTTGTGCTATTTATAAGTATCTTTATTTTTTAGAAACTTGGCTGCATGTAAACTGTAATGTAACATGTATGTTTGGTTGGTGAGTGCTTAAATTCATAAATAGTTTTGGTTTCTGTATGAACAAGTTGTGGACAGCAGCTGTAACAGGCTCCTAAAAGCCTTAAGACACAAGTAAATCTGGGATCAGAGCACTCAGTGTAGGCCTCTACATGACTCTCATCAAATTTGCAAATTGTATCAATGACAGTAATAAATATTGCTGTGTCACTAAAATAATTTGACAGCTCAATCAAAACATCCATTTCATGTCCATCAGACTGCACAGGATTACAGCACGAAAGTTAATTCCGACTGTCACAGGCGTCAGTGCGCTGGCCGCAGGGTTTATCCAGACAATCCTGCTCAGTTTAATGGAGGACTTTAGCTCATTAGTTCACGTGTCTGCCATCATGTGTCTTTAATGTGAAGTGATCACAAATTGCTGCTTGGCCTGATGGTAAATGTAGCTAAACAGACTGCTTAAGGGATGCTAGTATTCTCTTTTCCTTAATGCCAACACACAGTCAAATTTGTCTCTTCATGAGGAATTTTGATGCCATAGAAATTGAGAACATGCTGCCACAGGCACCAGTGCAGTGAGTGAGAGGTAAAGACTGAGGCAATGCTCTGCAAAGACACGTCTGATGTTAAAGTGGCAGTTGCACAGAAACGGTAATGTTTAGCTGAAGTCCAAGTTTGGTCTTAGCACTCATGTTTTTAAATCATTCCTTTTTCTCCCAGGTATATCTGGCATCTACCATAAATCTCAGCTGGTTTAAACCTGAAAATTGTAAATAGTCACTTAACATGATTTAATATTCAGTAGCAATACAATGGATTTTGCATGAAAAATAAAACATATGCCAAATATGTAGGTGAGAGGTTTTATTAGATTAAGGAGAGGTGAGGGTAAGACGAGGCTTGGATCTTCATGGAAAGTTTGGGTTTAGTCTCAGGGAAAATCCCTCTGAGAACTGGAGCTTCTCTCCACTAAATATCAAAAGAAAGAAAAATATGGTCTTCCCTCACAGGCTTACAGGATTTTACGTAAATCTAATCTCACTACTGCTGCAGCAAACACAGCTGACAATAAAAAGTTGTTGGATATCATTCAACAAGTTAAAGTAACTGCATTGCATGGCCTCCAGAGTGAATGTGGGCACTTGCTTTCATATTTGGCTAATTTTCCCACTTCACTTGCAAGCTACAAGTCTTGATGCAAAACCGAGGGTCACACCTATGTTGTGGTACTCTGTTACCTTTGCTAACATTTGGTTAGCATGTGCCCACTAATGTTTTAATTCTCCCTCATGGCCAGAACTGAAAGTGTGGCATACATCTGGCAGGCTATTTACTAATCAAAGACAGTTGCTTTTAAGTTTCAAGATGCAACTAGTATTTACCTTTCTGAAAACATGTTAAAATGCAGAAATGAAGTGGTCAGGCTCTGTTTCACTCTAAGTGGAAGAGTTTTGCCTGTGCCCTTTGAAAAAAAGCCCATTTTATAGACAATGCTTAGAAGATGATTCTTGTTAAGACTTATCAGCAAAATCAAATGAAACTTGTTGTGCTCATGCCAGGCCAGTAGGTGGCAGTGAAACTTGCAGATCAACATCCCTGACAGAAAACGATGCTCATACGTCACAAGTTTTCTTATACGATGAAATGAGTAAAAACCAACATGATGGTAAATACACGCATAACATAATTTTGCCCAAACAGACATTTTGCTGAGGGTGTGCTAAACAAAGCAGAACAAAGACAGCTCGATAGTTCTCTGTGCTAATTCTCTTTGTAATGGCACCACGAAATGGGACAGCATCATCATATTGTCTGTTTACAAGGCAACAGTAGGAGTGGTGTTTGTGGGGTTACACTTGCACCCAGTCTGACTATATTGCACATATATATTTATATTTACGGACCCTCAGGACTGTTCTGTCGTGTCACTAAAAGTCCAAACTGTAATAAAAGTCATTGTCAAAAAATCATTGTCACGTAAGCAGCCTGCTATTTGATTTAGTCTTACCTATACATGCCTAGAATATCCACAAGCAAATTTCTATTTTATTTCATGGTATTGTTGAGGGTTGTTGAGGGGTCCACATAGGCAAGCTATTGATAACAAAGTGTTGTCTTGTGTAACCACTCTTGGTGAAATGAGACATGGAGGCGTCCAGGTGAAATGACAGTCCATTTTATTGTTTAGAACACAGCAGGCTACAGCAACCAGCTCCTCCCACTACCCCACCCCATAGTAACAGCAGACCAATAAGAGCCCTCCTCCAACCCAGTCTTTCCACAGCCACACCCATCCAGCTAGGTCAGCTACACCCCCTTTGGAACAGCAGAGACACATCAGTGTCTACCTTTAAAGCAAGAAAATAGCTTGATATTTGGACCATGATTTCCAATTCATGTTTTTTATACAAAAGCTACACAATGTTACACTTGATCATCGGAATACAATTCAACTGATTAACTTTAGTGTTTGGACACCATTTAAAATGTGATCAGTTTCTTTACTTCGATGGAGCATTACCACTAAAAAACTCAACACTACCAGAGACTTAAAATACAAGGGACTGCAAAAACAATAGATGAGTATTATAATTCAGAATAATGAAAAAAGCAAGCTAAAATCAGTTGTACCATTACAGAAATGAGAAAAACTGAATAAAAAAGTAAAACAACCAAAGAAGTAAAAATGAAAAACAAATTACATAAAAAGGGATTTATTAAAAAGCAACTGTTGAGATCAAAATCTGTTTGTCAGGTCAGCCCTCCGTCAGGCTGAAAGACCAGAACAGAACCGCACTTAAATCTAGTTTTGTCCCAATGGAGTTCCCATAGACAGGAAACTCTGCTTGCTGTTGTTGAGTCGTCTTCAGGCACTTTCTGAAACCCCGCCTCCTCCATATGGGCGAATCACGATGCAGGTTCATCCAGATCACATGATACAGCTGCAAGGGGAGGGACAAAGTGTATGGAGGGAAAAAAGAGAAATGAGGGGAAAAACAGGAGGTGAAGGGAAGGAGACAGGGCACAGGCGTTGGTTAGGACCACACACACAGATCAAACATCATGTAACATCACACACACCACATCACACAACTCTGCAATTAGGAGCTGTCTGAACATGCAGCAGCCACTGTGAGTAATTCCACTTCGCTCTCAGCCATTTTTTCCAGACTGAAAACCTCCCACTGCGCTTCTACTTTGGACTGCTCTACCAAATGTTGACTCTTCATTTCTGCTGACACAAGGCTGCTGAGAGTGAAGATATTCTTACCTAGTAGAAAGTGTAGTGTAATGGTGGTCTTGGTATTTACAGGTCGGTATCAAACCAGGCCAGTTGGTTGGAATCGCCAGGTGGCAGGCCCTCTATCAGTTCCTGGGCGTGTCCCAGGTCAGGCAGCCCCTCTACAGGAGGGTATTCCTGGCCAGGGTGGTGGCCGCCCAGATCATGGTCCATCATGGGCTCCATACCCATCGTGTCCCCGCCGTAACCTCCCGAATGGAAGGAACGGTAGCTGGGGTCTGGGAGAGGGAGGAGTGGATGGAGGAGAGGCAGGGGAAGCAGAGCAGTTGTTAGAAGCATGTTAACAAACCAAGCGGTCACACAGTAGTATGATCATTCAAGCGTAACACTACACAGCAACACAGCACACTGTCCATCCTCCAGCAGACACAGCCATAAGTGAACTCTGTTTAAACCACAACTGTTTAAGACTGTGAATTGAAATCAGCTTCACTGTGTTTAGTTTGGTTCCACCAACAGAGATTCGTCTGCAGTGCAGTGACAAACCCTAAGTTTCTGTATTCATTTGGCTCGTCAGAAATAATTAAAGCTGTTATTGCTGGAGGAATGGAGAACAGTGTGAATGAAAAACAACCACAAATTTTTGCCCCTTAACCTATTGATCAGTTCATCGTCCAAGGTCCAGTTGTTTTTGAAACACTTACATGGCCAGCTGTGACAGTAACTAACCACTGTCTGAAGTTGCCTGTGTATCACAACTTCTGACAGCCATTTCTGTCAGCAGTGATAAAGCTGGACAGATGGAACACTGTCCTTGGTTATTGGTGCAAAGGAGGTCCATTGAAAGGCAATAATTGTATGCCAAATTAGTAAAAGTAAATGGGCTTATATTGTTTTTGTTGCAGTCTAAATGCCCTCCTTATTTCCTCTTTTGTTTCTTCTGGGAGTATCCCAGCCATCAGCCATCCAGAGATATAGAAGTGACCTACCGTCCTGTCTGTAACCCAGAGGCTCTCCCTGAGCTCCAATGTCCAAACCCAGGTCTCCAGTCTGCAGAGTAACACACATTAAAGAGTGATAAGAGAGGCAGCAGTTTCATTAAGTTCATCTATGAGTCTGAGTTTGTGGAAAAATATATTTTTTACCAATTTAAGTGAATTTTGAGTGCTTCATACCTCGTTCCAGGCCATTGGTTCTGTTCTGAAGAGCGAGCTGGTGAGTTCAACAGAGAGGCGTTTCTTGTAGTCTTGGGGTTTGTCCTCTGACATGCGGAACAAAACTGCTGCAGCGTAGGTGGCTGAGAAAGGTGAAGGGTTAAGATGTTACTACAGATATTTAAAAAAAAAACAAAAAAAAACAACTTGCTACATAACAAGCAGAGTTACAACTATCACAAACAAAAACTGAACACTAACATTATTGTTGCCTCACTTATTTATATCAGTTTAAGTCCCTGAGAAACTTGTTAAAAAAAAACAAAACTGAGTCCTATGTCTAGGTCATGTGGACAGGTTCTTCTGAACATCTAAGAAGTCAAAATGTAGTCATGTGAAAGACAGATGTTAATGAGAGATTTGGTGAACATACCAACTCCTTCGTTGCGGCTGTGCAGTAGCTCTGTGAGCGGGGCGGTGGCTCCCTCAGCCTCAATAGCCTCAGCAGCCTCTTTATCCTGGGCCAGCTCGCACAGGACGCCTGCTGCTACACGCTGGATGTTCTCAATGGGAGAATACAACAGCTGCACAAACAAACACACAGGATGCTAAGAAACTTTTTGTCGACCTCTCATTTCTCTGTACTTGATTATTTGAAAGGATGCTTTAGGATGAGTTTTTTTTTTTTTTTTTGACTACTTCAACATGTTTTTCAGTTTCACAGTTTTATGGTCTCTCAATGCAAAATGACCCCTGGAACAATTTAATCACATTACTATCAGTTTAAGTTTACTTCTATATCAAGAACATTGCACAGGTGAACATCAAAATTCTGAATATTATTTTGCTTCATTTCAAGATTCAGTTCTAAAAGGTGTTGGTATAAGTGACCTGTTAATGCTTAAAAACTGAGCAAAACTGAGCAGAACAACATCTTTTTATACCTGTACAAAGAGTGGAATGGTGTTGAGTCCTCTGATGACTATTCTGTTGTGGACATCTCTGGCCAGGATATGAAGTGCTCCTGTGCAGCCTTCTACAATCTCCTCCATACGAACTCCCTCCTAATGACAAAAAAAAAAAAAAAACATTAGCAAAGAACTGCATCAAAACTAGTGAGTAACAAATCTAGGTCAGGTTTAAATTATGCTGGGCTGGATTCATTTCCCATTAATCAAGTCATGCTTGTGTTTGCTGTGGAGTTGTGTGTTCACAAGCGTTAGAAGTGAGTGTATGAGTGTGTGAGTCCTCTCACCACAAACTGCTGCTGTGTGCCGCCCATGCTGGTGCGTCTCTGTGTATCCTGGTGTGCTCTGACCAGCAGCTGAACCAGTCTGGGGATGGCCCCTTGTTCTCTTAGAGGGGCATGGTTGGCAGGGCACAGAGCCAGGTTACGAATCAGGCCAACTGTAGCCTGTAGGACAAACATTAGTAAAGCCCATTTTTAACTTCATGTAGCCATTAAACACATCTGATCAAGAATCACAGCCAAAAGTTGTTATCAGGTGTACATTTGTATTGATAAGATCTGGAAATGAATTGTTACAAAACATTCTTTAATTATGAAGTTCTTTCTCCTGAAAGACCCTGAAGTAGGATGTGACTGAAGACAAGCTCTGTCTCAGTCATGTGATGAACAAAAACAGTGCTTACAAATGCTTATCACTGCAATAAACTAAAGACACCTGCTTATCACTTAGGAGTCTACTAAAAGCTTGTAAAAACGTATATCAAGCAATGTGACTGGTTGCTGGCTGTGGTATAACAACTGTGTGTAACACAATTCAGTCTGCCTATGGGTAGCTCTAGCTTGCTTCCGTTGTATCTAGGAAACAGTGAGACATTTACAGGTACATTTCATAACTGACTTGCAACCAAAAACATATTGGCTACAAAAACATTCAGGATCAACTCCATCCTATGTTGTGGTCTGACTATGGAGGAATAGTGGACTGAGCTATGCAGTGTCTTCAATTTTGCAGCACAGATGGCACCAAGCCACAGCAACACTGAGTTTAGTCCCAGCAGCTGCACTGAACACAAGTCACTATGCGACAAATAACCTTTACTGACTGACAGGTAACTCGGGTTATGATGTTGGGTTGACTCCAGTGGCAGACAGTCTATGATTTATGATTTTTTTGATTAATTTTGTTTTTTGAACTTTCTACCATTATATATAGATTGTCAGGAGGACCCTTTTCTTAGTAAAAAACAACAGCTTATAAGTAGTTATATTTGGCAACCATTTTTATAAAAGCAAGAGCTGTGCTACAGGGGTCTTGAACACGCACTGTGTGTCACAGGTCTGAGTAACTTCCAGCAGTAAAGTACTGCGTCGTAAACAACAAAAGATTCAGTCCTGGGAGATGCAAAGGAGGTGAGCTGCCAGCATGGACTAGTAGGGTACTACTTCAGCAATACATAAAAAAATACTGGGCATTTAAATTGAGATTTGTCCCAATTTTTAAGACTCAAAGTGCATTTGAGCATGAACCAATTTTCACCAGTAGAACAGCAGTGTGAAGGGCTGCTTATTTGGCTGACTGCTGCTGGCGAGTCCGTGCGAGCGTCTGATTATACCTTAATGAGTGGCCAGTGTGATGGCGGATGCAGTAATTTGACGACCACAGGCAGGCCATAATGCAGTCTGACAGCGTTCTGTGCCATCTCAGCGTCCTGGTGTCGAGATGTGAGGTGACGCAGGGCACAAATAGCTGGTTCTGTGATGTCCTCTCTGTCTCCGGCCCGAAGCACTGTGCGAACCAGTGCCTCAATCCCTCCAACCTTTAGAGGAACAGAAACATTAACATGCAATCCTTGAAATCAGAAACTAAATTAGAAACAAATTTTAAAATTTAATGAACATTAACTGTGTGTGTGTGTGTGTGTGTGTGTGTGTGTGTGTGTGTGTGTGTGTACTCACCTGACAGACCATCATCTTGTTCTTGTAGTTGTTACAGGTCAGGTTAGACAGGATGCCAGCAGCACAGGTCACGACATTAATGTCATCACTGCCGAGCAGCTGAACCAGAGTTCCGAGCAAACCCTCCATTCCCTCCTAAAGAAAAAAAAATATGTTCATTAAAAATTAAAATTAAGAACAGGGACACAGCAACAACAACATGAATAAGATGAATTTCAGCAAGAATTTGCACATTTCTCCCTCATCTTTCTGCAGAAAAATACTTTTTTAGAGTGTAATCTTTCACTGACAAAAGTAAGTAGTAAGGCCGGTTCTCATCACCTGTTTCGTGGCAGCATCTGATAAGTTCCTGAGAGTCCAGAGACAGTTCTGGACCAATCTCTGGCTAGGGTCTGTCAGGTGGAGTCCCAGAGCCTGCATGCCTCCTGATCAGAGGGACAAAGATGGTAAAATTGTTCTAACACAGTTGTGTGAAAAATCATAACTTATGTGCTATTATTTGCCAAAAGGTTTGCTTTACTGTGGTTACAATAAGTTTGGGGTGGAGTGGGGTGTTAAATGATGTAGAGAACAAACATACCAGCTTCTACAATGGCAGGCTTGTTACTGGAACAGACTGATAGAACTTTGAGAACACGACTTGTGGTCCACAACAGTTTCTCGTAGGTGTAAGTCCTCATGATGTTGACCAGTGCCTGGGGGCCACCACTGGCCAAGATTATCAACTACACAGGAAGAGAACACACAAAAAGGTTTGAGGTTAGGTTGGTTCTTTACACTAAGAAACAGAACAAATTACCATAGTTAACAATTCTACCTTCTGACCAAATCCCTCTCTCCAGGTAACCCCTCACCTTGCTTTCCTGGTTTCCGTATGCGAGTATCTGGAGACAGTCAGTGGTAATAGCCAGGAACTTGACATTGGTCTTGTTGAGCAAAGCCACCATTTTCTGAAGACCTCCAGCTAGACGGACAGCCATCTTGGCTCCTTCTTGGTGCAGGAGGAGGTTGTGGAGGGTGGTAATGGCATAAAACAGGACTGAGTCCACTGGTGAACTGCATAGAGAAATCAAAAGTCTATTACATCACTGTCTTACAGGAAGGTTAACACAGTTAAATGTGTATTAAATTATGTTTTTTAAAGGTCCTTCCACCGCTCATCTGATGGGTTAACAGCCAGTTATAAATTTTTCATGTAAGCTTATATCATAGTTGGTAGCAACTGTTTTAAAAAGCAGTACAACTAATTATGTTCACATGGAATAAGTCAAACTCAAGTCAAATCTGGTTTTGTCAAAAATATTTTGACCAGAGAGACGTCCCACCACAGTGCTCACAGTGCACATACCCAAGCATTTTAACTAGAGCCGGGATTCCTCCAGACTTGAAAATGGCCAGCAGACCCTCTCTGTGATGGGACAGGTTGTGGAGTGTTCCTGCGGTGCAGCGAGCCGTCTCCACATCGTTTGTGTTCTGCATGGTCCTGACAATAGCAGACACCATTTGAGGGGAGCGCATGATGGCGTGGCGAGAGGCTTCTTTCTTTGAAAGCTGGTGGACCATCACTGCTGCTTTGTTTACAACAACCTGGAGGAGACAGACACTCATGTCAGAACTGATAGTAGGAAAAATGAAAAAGCAAACAAAACAATTTAGAGCCAGTATTGAGCCACAGGTTTTAATGGACAACTACCTGGTCCTCATCGTTGAGTAGTTTGGTGAGTTCTGGAATGGCTCTGGTGGCCAGCTCAGCATCATCTTGGTAGTTGATCAGATTGACCACAGCATGTTTAAGCATTTGCGAAGGCTCTGCCAGCCTCTGAACGTTGGTGGGGTTTGCTGCATCATACTGGGTAGAGGGGATCTGCATGCCCTCCTCGAGAGTCTCTGGGAACATCGCTGCACGCACACGCTGAGCGCGTGTCATGGCAAACTGTCCATCTATGTCTAGCAGAGGCAGGAGCAAAGCTGTTTTGTTAAACTGGGATTCAATCTGCTATTTGTAACATACACTCTCAGATTTTATAAGCAGTGCACAGATCTTCCTCAAAACCAACAAATTGTAGGTAATAGGACCTACCTTGTACTTGTTCCTGGGAGAAGTTCTGGTTGAAGCCCTGCTCCCATTCATACATGACTTGGTTGTCAACATCGTCCTCCTCAGGGTTGCCCTTCCCACTGAGAGAAGGAGCAGTTGTCGTGGCCCCTGAATGGATGCCTGAATCCAGGTAAGACTGTTGCTGCCAGTGACTGACTGCCGCCTTGCGGTCTGGCTCCATGGCCATGTCGAGCTCCATCAGATCAGCTGGAAAAAAATAACTATTAGAAAAATTTCAACTACAAATACACAGAAAACATTTTGGGAAAAGTCCATCTGAACAGCTTTGCAGTATACAATAATTAAAAAGCACGAACATATAAACAAATTCATGCTCATGCTTTCATATGACAAGCATCATATTCAGAGAAACAGGTTTGTCAGCTTTGTAATTTCTCAGGAAGAGTGTAGAGGTCATTTAGGTGAGCTTGAAAAGTCTGCAAAGGGAACATTATATTGAATATAATGACATTATCAGTGTCTACACACTAATTATTTATAGGTGTAGTCAATTATCATTAGTAGATAGTCCTCATTTTAGAAAAAAAAGATTTTAAAGCCAGAAACAAAATGCCTTGAAAATGCCTACATTTTTAGATACGTGATTTTTCGGCAACGTGTTTATTGGAGCATGACGTTTGATTTCACATGTGCTCCAGTTTCAATTTGAAATCAATAACTAATTCACTTTGCTCTCATGAGAACATATATCTGCACTAGGAGAAAAAACAATGCATATTACTCAGAGTTTAAGAAAGATGCAGACAAAAAAAAAAGTCTGCAGAGAGCAAGGAGATGAACGAGTGTTGCGTATCTGAGAACTATAAACTTACCCTGGGAAGCCATGTTCCTTTCTCAAACCACGGCTGACACAGCTTCCTGATCTGAAACAGGAAAGAAAAGCAGTCAGTCAAACTGGCTCAGTAGCATCTCACCTTCCATCATTCCTAACCTCTGCCCTGCTCACTGCCAATCCAACATCAGCCATTTTACTTTAACACAAAGAGATCATAGCAGAGGTAAAGGCAGAGAAACAGACTGGAAAGGAATGGCAGTACGATTCAAAACCAACAGTCCAAACAAGTGACTTTTTGGTGCCTCCTCCCTGTCTTGCATTTTCTCTTAATTTTTTAGTCAGACAAGCATACCGCAGCAGTTCATGCAGCACACAAAGTTAGGCTACCACAAAAGTCTGTGTCAGTGTTCAAGCATACGCAATTTACTTTGTTTTAAAATAATCTCTACTGTAATTTTTGTTTTTTATAAAAACAGAAATTAAACTACTTAGTTAATTTCCACTCACTATCAAAGGGAAAAGCATAATGTTTAGGGTCTAACTTGCAAAGTTTTGGCTTTTAAACCAGAGCTAATAGAGAACCTGATAATGAAAACGCAGTTTGTGCGAGCCCATTAAGGTGGATTCAACACCATCTACCCACACACCTTCTAGTGTACCACAAAAGTTAGGCCGGAAAAGGCAGCAAAAACTCGACCATGGTCAAAGTAAGAACTTACTAAAGACAATTTCTTGTTCCTGGAAAAGGCCTGATGTAAGTGGTAGGCCTAACACTGGCGTCTTTAATGGTTTAGTAATCAGAGGGAAAATTTCCTCACCACGGCATTTATACACAAAGCCACCATTAAGTGTAGCAGCTCACTGCTATTTAGGCGAGGAAGGATGGGGGAAGTGGAGCATTGGGTGGGGTGTGACGGGGTGGGGGTGGGGGATACACATTCCTGCAGCTGGCTTTGAAGCTGAAACCACACTCTGCAGGAAAGTAAACACTGGCACTGGCAGGAGAGGTAGAGCTGGCCAGAGGGGATTAAGTCAGGAAAAAAACAAGGAAATTGAAACTGAGGTATTTCCAATTCATACTGAGATATAAATGCAATGACAGTAATGCACAAACACAGCAAATGAGGAAATTCATAAGAAAAATCCCAGCCATAATGAGACAAAAACTGGGGCTGTGTATCCATAGCAATTCTTCAGTCAACCCCTTTCAAAAGTACGTCAGTGGTTGTTCCTTGATGGATACCTCAGCAAAATAGGGATCAAATCCTTTTCAATCATGGCATTCCAATTTGGACATGGAGGAAAACAAGGTTACAGCAAAGAAAAAAAAGGAGCCATGAATTGATTTGTACCTCATTAGAGAGAGAAGTGGTGACTAACAAGACAGACTCTTGACGTGAACTGATCCATTTTAAACCACACACCTACTGACACATAATGTTGATTCTAGATAATTTATTAATGTGGTCTCCTTAATCTACAGGACAAAATGCTCTCAAATGCCTTCATTTTCCTGACCTTCATTTGACATTGATACTGGTGTCCCCCCTGTTTGTGTAACACTACTGATAAGGTGCAACACTGGTTACATGGTTAACTAAGTGTAGCCAAGTTTACACTTTCTGAGTTTTCTAACAGTGACATAAAGGAAGAATCAAAAAAAAATATCTGTGGCTGACAACAGCACCATATTAATGCTAAAAAACTGAAATACAGACTCTCCACTCCAGTCTTGATGTGAATAAGCAATGTATTAGTATATATTTATCAATATTACTGCAAGGCTTTTTGCAACAGGTGAGCTAGTGTCGAAGGGTCAGATGCAGTGACAGCCGGACCCTGAAAGAAAAAGGCCATGAGAAATGTGTGTAATCTTTCAGAGAGGATGCATATTTTGGAATTCAGCTGATTAAATCTGAGTGTCACCCCTTCAGAGAAACATAAATAAATAAAGGGTATGAGCTAACTTGTTTTAAATTAACAGGAGAGGTTACATGTACTCTGAATCTTGCTGATCCTGTTCCAGAGACAAACCTGTGCAGTTATGCAGCTGTTAACAGGCTCTTAATTGCCTCTGTGGTCTCTCTGAGAAGCAAGAACAATCCCATATGTTTTCACAATCCAAACTCGACCTGGGCAATGTATTTTTCTAAAAATTGTAATAAGAATCTAGACAAGATCTTAGAGTTTGGAAATCTTTAAAATTATTATGTGGTATAAGCGTGATTTTTTCATGGTTTGGAAGACTGCATTACAGTAGTGATGTAATTCCCTGAACTTTTTTTTTTATGTTTGTCACCTCCCATTTAAATCAATGTATCCATACTGTCTACATCCATTTGCATGTTTTTAATCTGTATTTTTTTATACAAGGAAGGAAACCCTGTCCAAGCTTTCCATTTAAACAGATAAAATTCAATAATTCAATCAATAATTTCCCCCTTTTTGGCAACAGAAATTGTAAAAACATGTATAAGATCCCCACTGCAGTTGCTCACTTAAAGCGAAGTTTAAGGGTTTTTCTTGAAGACTGCTCCTGTCTGCAAAACACTACTGTAATTTGTCCTAAACAATTATATCACTGAATCAAAAAAGAGCACTAAGAAAA
The DNA here is from genome assembly GCA_029783645.1 of Ctenochaetus hawaiiensis. Classification (NCBI taxonomy): domain Eukaryota; kingdom Metazoa; phylum Chordata; class Actinopteri; order Acanthuriformes; family Acanthuridae; genus Ctenochaetus; species Ctenochaetus hawaiiensis. The sequence continues at coordinate 17,937,312 of JAPZDY010000025.1, forward strand.
AAAAACAGAAATGAACATATATATATAAAGATATTAAAAAATTTGGAATGAAAGACAATGAATGTGAAAGATTTTGTGAAGTTTAATAGTTGACAATATGCAAATTCACCCGAGGATTGCTAAATTACAGTTTTAGATTACTTCATAACACCCACACCACCCCAGTGCTGTCATTAAAACACAATCTTCAGTCAGGCTACAAGACAGTTCCTTCTAACCACAAACACATCAACTCAAATTCACTGTTCACACACACTCCTCCAAAGCTTTGTATGCCTGCCCTGACATAACCTAGCCCTGCTCTAATGGGAGCCACATGTCCAATACAACACTGCAGACAAATCAAACATTCAATCAACACACACAGTGGAACCATGTATCGTTTACAGTGGTGGAAAATGTGGGGTTTTACATCTGGTTTTGGAAACTGAGCAGATTATAGTTTTTTTGATGGGCAAACAGGCGAAGTCTGGTCTCCAATTGAGATGCACAAATGGCAGGCTTATCCTACAGTCAGACTCTGACCCGCTGACACAAAAAACAACAAAAAAACTCACAGCAGTCTCAGATCATATATATAAAGCAAGCGGCTCCTCCACAAAAGTTTGAGCAAGTTTCCTTTGAAGCCAGATGTGAAATCCAATATGTGGAGTTGTGCCTGGTCCAGTTGAAAGTCATTTAACTGAAACCAGATGACTCATGAGTGACACACCAGTCACAAGAGTCAGTTGGGTTTCTTGGCCTCAGTTGTGGAATGAATCAAGGTATACATTGTATTTACCAATGGGGAACTGAGTTGAGGGAGGAAGTCATTAAACACGTGCATAAATCCACTAAAACAGGTATTTCATACTCCAGACACACACAAATGTGAATTTAGATGGCTAGATAATGCGCAAGCACACAGGCACGTTAAGCTCCGTGAAGTGAAGGGTAATCACAGCACTACTGTCCCAGGACAGCACTCAAATGACAGGCTTAGTGTTCCAGCACAGAACCGGAGGGCCAGGAATAGAGTACATCAGTGTCACTGTTTTGAATATAGTTGAGGAAAAAAAAAAGATATTCATTTAGAGGGACAGCCTTCATTTATGTTTGAATGACATAAATTAAACAACAGAACATTAAAGTGGTATTGGTTAGATGGAGGTTTAGATTCAACACCGCCACAGAACAGAAAATCGAACCAATTTATTCTATAAGCTGCTTCCATTCAGAGCATAGACAATACAACTACTAACATTTAAAGACAGAGCTGGACAAAGCACAGCCAGGTCCTTGATAGTACACATAATAAGGAGATTATGACAAATGTATGAAAATTAGGAAAAGATTATTTTAACCTTGAAAAAATGTTCTGCCAAACACTAGACATGTTTCACAAACAGGATAAGAATTTTGGCTTCATTTGGATTTCAACTGTAGATACAGAAACAGAGGGCATCTCAATCAGGATTAGGCATGAGCCCAATGACTGACAATTATCATAATATAATATCATTTTCCACTCCCACAAACAAATTTAAATAAGGTTACGGGGGCTTGGTGACACCTACATGGTCTAACATGCCCAAGTTTACCCAACAATCTAAAATAACACACAATTATTTAAGCAAGCATCTAGGAAATTTTGAAGCTGTGGTAAATCAAGCATTTCAAAACACACTACAGCAGAAGAAACTATTAATTCCACATTACACATGCAGTAACACTTTCTTTTGTCATATTGCTGTTTTATTAATATTATCTCTGAACTATTTATTTTTGAAAACCTCATAAACCTAATCACAAAGCGGCTGATAAGCAGTTGAAAGAGCCTATTTATTAATTCATATCTGGTATTAAAAACAGCCAAGCACATCGAAACTTCCCAATCCCAATTCCTTTTAATGAGCAAAATCTGTGCCAGACTGCCATAGAGTGAGTTCAGGTGAGTGTTAAGGTTTACTAAGTGTAAGACAGTACCACTTTGCCATTTAAAAAAAGAAATCAGTGCATGAATAATTCCTCTAAATAGTTTTTTCACTCTTAGTCTCTACATAGCATGATGTGGCATTTGAATAACAAAATTTGTTAGATAAATTATACAATGTGTGGGTTATAGAAAAAAATGATTTATAGAAAAAAAGGGCAGCTAAGTCCATAATACCTCTGTAGCTTATTTCTGTTTGTTAAAAAATAAGTTAAATCCATCCCGAATTAGTAAGTTTTCAAACACACTGCATTAAGGGCACAAGCAGAGAGACGGGAGCTGCTTCAGGCTTCAGTGTTAGCCACCTAATGTGCAGGGTCAGCAACCCTCACTGTTAGCTGCCAACAATGAGCTCAATGATTGCAGCCGCTGCAGTGTTTCGTCTGTGTCTCAGCTGCAAAACCATGGAAGCACACGGAGACACAGAAGCTCCAGGTAACAACCAAGCAACTTCCAAATGATTATGACATTTCCCTCTGTTTTGCTCAACACTGATCAATCTATTTAACTGAGAATAGAAAGGTCTGCATTAGTTATACAGTAGTAAAAAAAAAAAAAAAAGCATATAAATATCAATTTTCAAAAAGGTGTAAATAGCTTGTAATCCCTTATGGCCGATAGGTGCTAAACTAAACCTTCATTTAAACAAGGGGTTAAAAGCTTTCTTGTCACTGAAAGAAAGAAAGGTGAAATTTATTGAAAACACGTTTGAGAAATAAAAATGAACATCGCTATTGTAATATTAACTCATACATTTAAAAACCTGTCATGAGTTGTGTGCAAATTACCGACCAAATGAGGAAACATACGTGGGTCGAAAATGTCAGTTTTTTGACAAAGGCTATATCACTGTACATGTAACAATATTCTTGCAAAGTGGGTTACCTCAAACCACTACCGGTCTCAGATGTAGCCTACATCCACGCTTCCGTCTTATAATAATGCGCCGTTAGAAGAAAATTGTGCTGACGAGATGACAGGTTTTTCAGTTTTCTGTTCCGTTGAGCAATCTGATCGGGGAATTCACTAGCAGGCCACAGGAAGACGCTTCAACAAAATTCTTTGAGCTATCAGACAACTAAAAAGAGCTAAATAAAAAAATATACTACATTAAAAAAATGATAACTATGGAGTAAAAAAGGAAAACGACTGTATTAATGTAGTAATTGTGTGAAAACTTAACCCTGATCTTGTGCCACTATTCAAAATAAACCAGTGAAGTAGCGGAGCATCCGTGACCAAAGAAATCTGAAGCCGCTGGGTGAGACGTCAACATCCTCCATCCGACGCTTAATCTCTCCATCAAGTCATTCTTACCAAAGAAACCAACACGTAATCTGTGACCTATAACAAACTTAAAAACCACACCGCGCCCGTCTTATGCTAATAAAACACATTCAACATGCTGTTTTTTCAACAGACGCCATCATATCGCTTGTCTTCGGCATCGGCAGGATGGCGAAAAACAAGAGGTGTCCAACTTTTTCCCCCAATTAGCTTCCCGTCTGTCCCTCTCCTGCAGCCAACAAACAAATCTATGGTTGTGCAAAGAGACAACGCGAACAAAGTAAACAAGTAATGTAAACTGAATAAAGCAGATAGTACAGGCGAAATGATCAAAATAATGGTTTTCCGCACCCCCTTTCCCCCCTCAGCTGCTGGCTACTCCTGACTTTCTTGCTCCAACACCGCTGACTCAAATTTCACACTCTGGCTCCTCCTCGTCTTCCTCCGAAAAGCACAACGGCAGGGAGGAATTTGTCTGTCTTTGTTTAAAAGGACGAGAGGAAAACGCCGTCTTGCGGGCCTTTGACCTAAAAGAAACTTACACATAATCACATATTTAAGTTAAGGGCTATGCTGCTAGCAAACAGCTATATTTCTTGAACTTTCCAACGGTTTCAGTTGAACGAAGTTCCAGCTAAACTTTGGACGAAATGTTGGCGTTAACGCTGCTCTATCCAACAGTGTTTGGTGACTTGGCTACTTTAAATTAGCCCTTTCTAATCTAGTTTTACCGTGTAAAGCTGTTCACGTGGCCGTGATATAACGTTACTGAGATTTTACACGCGTGTAACGCTATCTTCATCTCAGTATATTATGTGACTATTAGGCAAAACCAGCTGCAAAACAACTGAGCAAAAGGCGAAACTCAAGTCGAACAAACATGACTCATAATAATGAAATGTGGCCAGCGGCAAGAAAAATGGGCTAGCAGTAGTTATAGCTTAAGTTAACCAACGAAGGTTATTGTTAGTTAACATTCATTAGTAAAACCAGCGAGACATAACATCGGCGTTTACTTCCAAAACCGTTTGGGGTTTCCGCAGAAATCGTAAGGCACTGGAATACATCGGATAACTTATATTAACCGTTAGCTAATTTTTAACTATTGTATAGCACCCAACATCAACCTTATTCTACGATAAAGTCAGTGAGTATCGTCAGAGAATAATGCATATTTTCGTGTTAGGCGGCGGCTGGCATATCCCAAATATCAGCCGCTAAAGCAGCTGGCTCGCTAGCTGCGGCAGCATCATCCCCCCGGCCGGCCCGCACACAACCGTCTCCATTCCTGCTGGCATTCTGGGAGAGCCCGACAACCAAAGAGGGAAAAACTGAGTGGAGCAGATAATTAAAATGTTGCAGCCTACCCTTATCAACACAGAAAGTCAATCCACTCGGATCCTGGAGAGTAAAGACCACTCAGAAATGGAAAAAGTCGAGGAAAATCTGAGGACGAGCGTCAGCGGGGAGCCTCCGTCCACTCCCTCCACAGTCAATCAGAAGTAACTTGGCCGGAACAGCAGAGACTGAAAAATGTAAGATGGCGGCGCATTTATATAGACCGGAGAGCACCTCCAGTGGTTACATATCCTGCCGTGAGCTCGAATAAAATAGAAACTTAAATTAAATAAATCTTTTATTCTTGGCAAAAGTAAACGTCTTCACATTTATCAACATTAGATAATAAATTCATGCCTCGGTTATGAATCTAGGTCAGTTCGATGAGATAAAACAAGCCAAAATGCATGTTTACAGCATGAGTATGAATACACAATTGAATGAAGTTCCGGCGAACTAGAAAAGGGAAATCCGATTCCTTTCCCAAAGTTAAACCTCTAGGACTATGAAAAAACGGACAATTTCCTTTACCTATGTAAAGCGAGTGTTTTAATGCAAACAGCATCGCTCCCGTCACCAGTGTCCCCCTGCCCTAACTGGACACATTAATAACCTCACAGATTTTAAAATAAGTAAAAGTAGTCTATAAAGTCATAAAAGCTACACAGAGTTTGTCAGTTACATGGGACAAAATCTAATTTCATTAGAACTATCATACATTTCATTGCCACTCGAAAAGTTAAGTGATGCCAAGGGTCATGCAATGACAAATCACTGACATAAATGCAGTAAATCACTCGTCAACAAGGCAGATGTTTTTATTACACTGGCAATCAGTTACTAGATAGTGGCTATGCTGTCAAACATTCAAAGTGTTAATGCAGCCCACAAGTGTTCACCAAGAAGTTCATTGAAATCGTGCTTTCTTAATTAAAAGAATAATAATTATGTATTAGGTATTCAGGTAACAAAGCAAAAGGCAGACAATATGTGAGTCTGTGATTGTTGGTGATTCCCCGGGAACTATTGAATACTAATCTAGACTAAGTAGAGTTAATGAATTTAATAAATAAATATCACATTCTAAGGAAATCTTCATAGTTAGTTATTCACTAGAGTATTAGTGTTTTCATAGTTTGGATGGTAGAAAGAATGAGTTCAGACAATTGTGTTATGGGCTTTATTGTTCAAACAATGCATTTATACTAACAGTTTAAACATTACTTCTTTATTTCATTAGACAGCAGATTCAGTCATTAAGTTTAGTAGTGATCTGTGGGCATAGTGAGGTCCTTCAAGTTAATAGTGTGATCCCCCCTTTATTCTGAGATCACAGAATTTTGGCTATTAATTTCTGAGATGACTTTCTGTTTGGCTCAAAACTGAGCAAGTTGGTAGATAGACCACGTAGGAAGTTTAAATATGCATGACAAGTAGTCTCTTCTGTTTTTTTGTCCATAAATCACTGTGATATAAAAGGTGGAGATCTACTAATGTTCTGCCCTCATACTGTCCCTTCATTCTTCAATGTCATGTGCAAACAGGTAAAATCATCTCTTGTCATCTGCCTGCAGACAGTTTCATTTACCATTGTTTACAGTATGTTAGAGGTATAGGTTATAAAAAGCTACACGCTGAGTCAGTCAGTGTAGCAGTCACTAGATAGAATGTATGGGAATTTTATTAACTCAGGGAGCATACACAACATCTGAGCACAAGAGCACAGGACTCCACCCTGTGTCATTAGAATGAAAAATGGAGAATAACAGAAACTGAGCATGATTGATTTTTATTTTGAATTGGTTTCAAACCAAAGTGAGAATTGCTGCTGTCAGTCATTTTAACGTATAGCTATGATTTGCAAAATCAAAAATGGGGCGTTTCCTAAAGTCACGTGATTTCACAGGAGCACGCTGACAGAACCAAACAGATACATTATTGGTGCACAGTGAGCTACTTCAGGGTCGCACTGAAATAAGGATCTGGTTTCTGATAAAAAATATTAGTGTAGAGGTAGTGTAATAGTAAGGAGATGGACATGCAAGCAACAGCTTCCAAATATGGATAATGAATTCTGAGTTTTTTTAGACATGTACCCCCCTGTCAATACTAGCTGTTGTCCTTGAACAAGGCACTGAATTTCCAACTTCTCCAGCATTTATTCTTAACATGAAACACAGAAGACTCCAGCTGTGGCTGCTAATGGAAAAGAGGAGAGAGTAAGTCTGAAATATATTATAAAAACCTCATCTCTGAACAGACAGGTTAATACATGTAGGTGTTAGTGGTAATTCTTAGGGCAATTTACCCGCTCACCAGTGTACTCTTGTAAAATACACATTCATGTGATTCTTCATGAAATGGACATAGTGACACTGAGTCAAACCAAGCCAGAGCCTTTCTAGGATAAAATTAACCCCCAAATATTCTGAAAATATAGCTATTTATATCAACAGTGAATAGATTCAGTGTCTCAACTTCACTGTTTCCCATTTGAACCTGCTAATGTAATACTAAAATCAGAAGAGTATAAACTAGAGTACATAAGAGCCTTTTTTTCTTTTTTTTTTTCCTCATTGTGTTTATGTTGCACATAATGTAGAGTTTTACCTGATGGAGCTGCGGTAAATCAGAATGCAGATGTCTTTTACTCCACTGTTAACAGACCTGTCAAACTGTAAATATTTCTGTGATAGAATATTCATAAACACTTTATTTTATTTCTGCCACAAATTACACCAAAAGCCCAACAAAAATATAGAATATATAAATATATAATAGAATTGTAATGAAAAATTATGCACTCTTTACACAAAGACAACATAGGATTGATGCTGCAGATGCATTTGGCCGAAAGTTACAATGAAGTTTTAATCAGATCAGATTGTCACTAAAGATATTGCTCTTTCACCACTGGGTCTGGATGAAGACTACAGGATTTTAAAAAAATGATTGAATGTCTGTGAAAATCCCACTGCAGTCTAATCTCTGATAACTGGGAAACTTATTCTGCATCAAGCAAACTTTCTGTGCATTTGGGTGTATCTTTGTAAAAGTTTTTCAGCTTTTGTTTGTCTCTGATAATAGGAAAAAAAAATAATCATAGTCAATTTATTCATATTCTGTATTTTATGGTGCTAACAGAATCTATTATATTCACATCTCTGGCTCTATACTCCCTTACAGTTGTTTCTGTATGTGAAATGTTAAATTGTTCCAATTGCCTGTTAAATTTAAACCTGTCAATTATTACTCTTGTCAATCTGAACTTCATAAAAAATTACACTTACACTTACACTTACAGATGAATAAAAAAAACAGTTCATAACAAGTCAGAGAGGAGACTGGGTGGGTCTTAGCTGTGAATCTGTATTTCTGTGTAGCTAATAGGAACAGCAAGGTTGATTATTAAACACAACTTTACATTTGAAAATGTCCTGTTTCTACCTGAACAGATACACAATCGCTTGCTTTTAAGTCTTAAAATTGTTTTTAAAGTTTGTGGAAACAGTAGTCAAACATCAAGTGAAAGAGGTGAAGGCCAGAGGCTCCAACAATACTGTTTATTAAAAGAATATTTAAAAAAATTGTAAAGCAGAGGTAAACAATGCCTTCTTTTTGCATTGACTGAGACACTGGAATATGATGCTATGAATTGAATGATTTTTTCAGGGGTTAGATTACACTCACCTGAGGAAGGATGTGTGTACTCATTTTTTTCATCCTTCCAGTTAGTCAGTTAAATGTACATAGAGGTATGTGATATTTAACCCAATGTGGGTCATATTCAATCCTTTCTATCCTGGTTTATCACAAGAGAGCTCTCAGCTCTAGGACACGTGAGGTTAAATATCCAATTTTGTTTGATCCTGGAAAGATTCTGCCAAAGATTAATCCACAATGCCACTGAAATGGCCCTTCATCCAACAGGCTGTGCTGAAATAACACAGACTGTTCTGTTCCCAAACAGGCTGTGGCTCTCCAATGACCCAGTGTTGAACCACTTCAGGGAACCCACACAGCACTTGTTCTTCCAGCTGGAGAGGCCGCTTCATTTTCCATCATGGCAGTGTGAGGGGTTCACTGGACAAGTATTTACACCTGCAATTTATTGACAAACGTAGATTGGTATGGACATCAAGACAGCATATTTTAAAGAAAAAATGCACAATGCACATAGTTGTGGCTCATAAAAAGCTTCCACATATTCAAAGGTTTTAATTGACTACAATGAATATTTATCATAAAAATGTGTGAAATGCTCACTTACAGTGCAGGAAATGTTAAGATTGATTTCTAGATCATATATGTCCCATATTGACTGAATTGCTGTGTACATTAACTTGCAATATTTGGCTGCCATCCAACATTATGCACCTTGCAGGCCAAGGCCAAGTCACTTAAAGTAATCTGCTAATAGTATTAATCTCTTCACTGGCTAAAGATGAAGCCTTCATCTCTCATAATATATCACTGGAGCTGGTCTAACAACATTCTTGTACAAAAACATTACCAAGGTTTTTATACTGAAAAAAATCCGTACACATTTTGCATAATAAATGGACCAACACAGTGCTTTCCATGTGTGCCTTACATATTAAAATGGAAATATGTAAAAGCAGATTAAAATTTATAATACAGACCAGCACACATGAGCTAACCATAAGGTACTGCAGATATTGTTACTTGCTTGCACCACACACACACACACCTTGACAGCCAACAATTATCCTGACTTGTGCGCTCATCCGGCTTAATGCTTGATTGTGAGGAAACTGTATGTATGAGTATGTGCCTCCTGCTCTCGCTGAACAGAGGACGAGCTCATGATAACACAGAACCTGGGATAACAGAAATAACACACACAAATGTATACACAACAGGAAGGTTTGGGCTCCCCGGGGGTTAATATTCACAAGGGAAGCACGGGTCACATTGAAGCTCTGACTGCTTCTGTATGTATGTGTGCTCAAAATCCAGTGGCTGTGTGCCATGTTCTTTAATATATGTGCGCACACAAAGGCCTCTATCTGTATATCTGTTCCCATTAAAAGTTCATATATGGATGTGTGTATACTATGTGAAGAGAGAGCAGTGCAAGATAGTGCCGTGCCCAAATATGGATGTTTTTGCACATATCAATACCTAAACACATATAAATGTATTATAAATATGTGTAAGCTTGAGTACTGTTATGTGATGCATAATACAGTTTAAATAGAATTTCCTATATTGATTTTATGCAGAAGTACATGTATTCATTGTTGTGTAGCTATTGCTGAGTACCAGAGACTGCAGTAAGAATCCTAAAATCCCAAAAGAGCGGAACGCCACACACACACGTACACTAGGCCAAGGCTTGAGGGGTGTGGTTCCTTTCTCTAACTGTGAAAGAAAGGGGCAGGACGCAGCTATAGATAGAGGCAGACAAAACAAACACCCCTGCCACACAGGGACACACACACACACGGCAACAGTAGCGCAGGTCAGGGAAGCGCAAAAGGCAGGGCCACAAGGAAGGAATGTTTGTTTTGGACTGACACTCTCGAGTAGAAGGTTGTGACTTATGGCCTTCTGGAAAACTGGCTCTCACACAGGAGGGCAAACAAAAAACATTTTTTTATTTTAAAGAAACTGTAGGGTTGTAGATGTCTCAATATATGACCAGTGTCAAAAGTATACTGTATTTATTTCTCAAGGCAATTTATTCACTTTAGTTTTTTTATTATACATATATGTGAAAAAAAATCAAAGATTTTGATGTGGTAAATTAGATAAATAATGCTAAGTGAATTCTATTTATAATATAAAATATTTAGATGAATTAGGTTGAAATCAACTATCAAGCATCACAACCTTCATTTTGCTGTAACACATCAGCCCAGTAGCCATAATTAATATGGTGGTATTGTCGATTCTCTAAAACACGGCAGGGAAGTGAGGTGAGACAGCTGCCAAATGGCACGATTTACGACCAGTTTGCTTGCTGTTTCAACTGACAAAACCATTTTTTTTTTTTTTTACAAGACATCAGAACATTTTTAAGCCCATTTGCAGCAACAAAACCGAGTATTTTAAGCGTAAACTTGAACTCTTTTAACCCTAACCATATGAAACTAGTTAAAGGAGTGTAAAGTTTCAACATTTCCTTGGTTGCAGAAACTTCAACTTCCAATTTCAGTTTTAGTGCACTGAGATTTCTTTCTTTGCACACGACATGCAAACATTTCATCATCCAAACATCACCTTATTTGCTGCAGAAAATACAGCAGCAAAACTGTTTCTCTTTTTTAAAGGTAAAAACACAATAAGATCATTTACCAGAAAGTTACATCAAACAAAATTGCATGCTAACTTGTTAGGTGTCACTTTTCAAAATGTAATCCAATGTGTGAAAAGGAGGGAGAGGAGAATAGAGCAATCACTTCCTAGAAGAAGGTGAGAGGACACTGCAGGGACCAGATATTTGACTCAGGCTACAGTGGGATTATGAGGATTGGGCAGTATAAGCCGATATAGGAAACAATGTGAAGGAGACACTTGACAATATTGCAGAGTGGTGCTATAGTGGTCCTATAATGCAATATAGGAAGCCATGTCGAGGCGATAGTCTTTTGTCATCTACAAACTGCTACTAAAGAAAATGAATAGAAAGGATTCTGTCATGCTGAACTAATACAGGAACCTCATTTCCACAGCAGACCCAAGTGGGATTTAGTGTTGACCACACTGGACATCAAAAGCACTCCTTGCTCATTTAAAACAACAGCCCGGATGACATTTCACCTGCCTTCCATAAATCCTGTATTATTACAACGCTAGCCAAGGCTCAGTCCTTGCATCTATACTGCATTAGTGGTTGCCATGGTAAAAAGTCCTCCATCCAGCATCGATCCTGCACAGAGAGAGAGGCCACACTCATACCGATTTCTGCTCGAATAAATTGAGGGTTTGAGAGTCAGAAAACAGCTGAAACCCAATGACAGCTATTCACAGTAACACAGTATAGCTGTGTGTCCTGCTAGCACTGAGATCTACTTGTAAAATCATGCTGAGATTTCTTGCACAGTATCCATCACACCTTTACTGCAAGGCAACGACATGGCAACTAGCACAGCAAGCCTACGGGCAGGGAAGGCCACGGACTGCGTTCACAGATATCTGCAGCTTTATTATTCTTCAATACTACCTTGTTTTTTTTTCAGATTATTTATGTGACAGTTCTCTGTTTAAATAAATACCAGACAGACTGAGGGAGAGACCGTATTTCCATCAATATGACACTGTGAGTGTGTTGTGGGTGCACTAAGCTACCACACTGCTCCCTGATATTTCATTACATCTCATGATGTCATGTTCAAATTAAACTCCACATGGAGAGATACTGGAGCTGAAGGGTTTAAAGCATCTAAAAGTCATTTATCAGCTGGATTATCGTCAACAGCTGCTCATTAGAGCCGATCACATCTGGATTTATATGCCATTTGTGTCACATACACAGCATGTCCTAATGACTGTCATAATAATTGTCATATTATTACGAACTAAGAAATAGCCTAACGAGCTGCAAGAGAGTGTAAATGTGAGTTTGATGGTAAATACCAGGGGAAGTGCAGTTTCAAATGGGGCTCTGTATTGATTTCCAGTCATTGTGTGGCAGATATATTTTAGTTTGAAAGAACAAGTAGCATTCATAAACCCCGCCAAGCTAAAATGATACCAGCCAGCGCTGCATGTAACAGTAACTGTTAGATATACAGGCAAGTATAAAATAAACATTAATTATTAACAGTCAACAAAGTGTATTTGTTGTGTACAAGGATACAATAGCAGATTTGTATAATCTGATCACTGTCAATCTAACAGCTGAAGCTAAAATGATTCTTCAAAACACCGAATGTGTTAATTAATAGAATATGAATCTATAATAAAAAAGTCCTTAATGATTACAACTGCACACAAATTTTAGGATAAGAAAAAGTTAAAGCTTGATTTAAAAAAGTGAAAATACTACACATAGAAATATCATTTCAATTGTAAAACTAAATCTAAGCCTGCATATTAAAACACTGTTTCATAAGATAACTCTATATTGGTGGCTGACGGCTTCCTCCTCTGAGCTGAGGAGACAGCTTTCTGAGGGCATTGTTTACATTCAAATGAATTTAATAAATCATGTGTGAGCATATATTCCCACTCATTCAATAATTACAATTTGGGCAGCCACAACAAATCCAAGCAATAACACCGACATAAACAGCTGTATCACATTTATCTCAAATCATCTTTCCGCAGCATAAAACAACATCCTGCACGGCTGGATGCAGTTCACTTTCAGTTTAATCAATTTAGGAAGCCAATTTTCTTCCAAACATTCCAATACTGAGAGGGACAGGCTTGTTATATGTATCTTATTAAGAGTGAATACTCTGTCATTAGCAAACAATTGAAGATTCACATAGGAAATGTTTGAACCAAGAGTGAAATGATGCCCTCCCTCCTCCGTACAAAGCCTGCTTCACACCAACACCGGCTATGTATGGAGTGAGAAAGCCTTTTCTTGTATAAACTATTTGGAATTGTCCTTTAAACTTCTCTTGCTCTAAAGCAGCTTATAGACAACAATGTCAAGCTGGCCCATAGATGACCTCTAGCATGACTGATCTGCCGTTGGTTTGATTGACTCTGTGTGTGTGTTCACAATATAGAGACCGCTTGACATGGGCAGCAAAAGAAAGAGTGAAAAACAGACAACAGAAAGGGAGTATTGTGGATGCTAAACCTCAGTTTAAAAGACTGCAACACACACACACCATCACGACGACACTTTTCTGTTTACAGAGACGCTTAGACGTGAATAGCAGCCCATAGCGCAGGCCTCTGTCAAAGCTAATAGACTGAAAGGAGCTGATGGATTCAGTGGTGAGGAGAAGACGCCTCTTTTAAACGTAAAAAGATAATTTGGCTCAAAAGGCAGTCGTCTTAATGCTATCATAGACTTTGTGCACCTTCACTCTAAGCTTTTAATCTACAACTCATTCAGTACTATTGCAAGACAAACAAAAGTGGATGTTTTTTATATTCCTGTTTAAATCACGGGAGAAAGGAGTCAAGAAAGCCATCAGACACCACTCAAAGGTGGAATTAATTTATCCTCTGTCATACTGTTTAAGTAAGTATTTTTATATCTAATATATAATGAGCACACCACTGCATTTAATTTTTGTACATAACCCTTAAAAAATCATGTGTTTATGATTAATTATTTTGCTCAATATAGAACAGACCAACTGTATTTTCTAATATACAATGTACAGAATATTCCTTAAAACTCAACAGAGATTTATTTAGACAAGGTTATACACACACACACACACACACATTTTAACCAATGAATACAGCACCACAGGTACTGTGCTGCTTGTGTCTATTAAAATCATTTTCAAATGGAAAAGCAAAAGAAAAAGAAGAAATATGTGAGAATTAAAAAAATAAATCACGCTGTTTGACTTCAAGGCCTTAAAGGTAAATAACAGCATCATCTTACTCCAAGCACTCAAGAAACTATCGAATTCTTATCATTTTGATCTACTGTAGATAAGGTTAAGTGTATACATACAGAGATTTTTTTTACCTGTAGAGATAAGAAATACGCAGCTTGATAATAAATCTGAAAGATGTAAATTTGTAGAGATAAGAAATATGAAGCTGATGATAAATACAAAGGAAGCTTCAGTCAAAATGATTTTCATTTTTTTATCCTGTAAACACACACACACACACACACACGACACTTTTCTGTATATGTGGACAACATATATATATATATAAATATATAAAGAAGGGGAGAGAGAGAGAGAGACTTTCATATATTTCTCTAGCTATTCAATGTATGGCTTTTTGGCTAATAATATATTCACAGCACCACGACGAAGATACAAGCCATGTGTTTCGAGCTAAGACCTGTGTTTGTGTTCAATGAGATTGCACAGAGGTTGATTTTTCTAGATAAATTATATGTAAACAAAAACAACATAGTCAACATAGAAAAGAGAAACAGGATCAAAATCTGTAATTTATTATTAACACAATATTAGAATATATTATATTGTTTATTTACTCTGCAGCTGAAACAACACAATTTTGAATTTTTTGCTATTAATAAAAACAGGGACAACTCAAAATGGATCCTTAATTTAAATAAAAGGAACTAATAATTTACCGTCACAACATTCATTTAAGTTTGCAATCAAACTTGATGCAATAAATAAGGTGTGTTTACGATGTTTAGCCACCTGAAAGCCAGAGGGGGAGCTATGCTGTCCAAACACATAATTTGTATTCTGTATTAGATACAGTTTATGAGTCTTTAATCTATTTCTAATAGATACTTGTTTAAACAAACATGACAGTTATTAATAACGCTAATCTGCCTTACATTTCTATGCAATAATAATAATAATAAAAATAATAATAATAATGATAATAAATGATAATGATTTTTTTTTTGACGAATTGAAGTCATATAATCAATCATTTACTTAAGCTTAAAATAATGTAGAAATGTTTATAGTTAATTATCCAGAAGAATAAAATGTATAGATTAATACAGCTGGAAAAAATATTAACTTTGAAACCTATATTTTGTAATCATTTTTTAATTTTGGTCTAGAAACATTAAAATGTTGAGAAAAATTTGAATATCACATTCTGCTGCATAGAAATTCGCTTAAAAATCAATCATGCTCTAAAAATATTCAGATAATTGTGGCTGTGCATTTGTTTGTTTTGACAGAAACAACTATTTTTTAATGACATTTTATTTGCTTTAATCTTGTTTTAGATTATGCTAATATGAACAAAATGTTGTTACTGTATGTTTTCAATAAATAGTTGGTTTTTTTGCCTGTTACAGATTACTTTACACTTAAATGAAAAATAACATTGCTTTAATCTAAATGTTTTTACGTACACCTATAAAAAATTTTTGAATAAAGATAAAATGGTGAAATTACACATTTCAAAATAAGGTGCTTTACTTTCTTTATAAAAGAGAGATGGTGAAGCTCCAATCTATTTTATTATATTTGTATATTTGAATAAAGAGAGCAACAATTTTAAATACAGATTTCACTATTTCGCATAAGAACAATAACATTTTAGCTTCATAATATATTTTGAATTTTGCAGAAAGCTTCTGTTCTTTATAGCTTAAAGTTCTTTATATTATATGTATTGCTTGGTTTTTAGAGCAGTATGCAAAATCCTGATCTCTGTTTAAAAAATGGCATTGTATACATTTTAAAAACTGTTAAAACAATAGTAGATAACAGCAAAATCACAGCATTTTCAATTGACTATATAAAACTATACTGAGGAAGCTTTCTGTGTGTAAAATATTTGTAAATATGTAAGACATGACTGCACCAACTTTCATGCTTTCATCAAAAAGATTACAAAACGATTTGCACAAACTCCACCCCTTTTGTGAGAAAGTCTAGGAAAACAAATCAGTATGGTTGAAAATTTGAAGCGACAGAGGCGACACAAGCTTGTAAACAACGGTTATGGTTGCCACTTTGGCTGTCTGTCTCACTGACCGCTCTGTTAATCCACTTAAGACACAATAGACAACAGACCCACACTACATGTGCCCACCAGTTTATCAATAAAAACACTTTATTTCATGTTTTGCTTTGCTGTGATAGAATCATGACTTTTGGAAAATGTTTTAGCAGAAATGACTGAAATTGCATGATTCTTCTGTAAAGACACTGAGGGACAGAAATCATCTCTGGGTCATCGGGACTTGGCTGCGGTCTGTGTAATTTTTCACGGTGTCTTCCCCCTCGCTCTTTCTCTCTCTCCTCTGCATTACCTTAACAAAAGCATCACACACACACACATACACTCCACCAGAGTGACAGACAGGGAGACAAAATGGCTGAATAGTGATGGAGGAGCTGCGTGTTCCTTTATGTGTCGACTAATCAGCCAGCACTAACATGTGTCAACACTACACTCACACTCTCCTCAGAATGGGGACATTGTCCCACAGACAGAGAGAAAAACTAACACTCTTTCATTATTCTGACAACAAATGTAGAGCAAATAAATAAGGCTTCAGTCATTGTTAGAAAAGCTGTAGCGAAATACCAGGACAAATACTCTCACAAGTAAATATGTTTAGGGGAAAAAACACTGATTGAAATTTTAGTTAAGGTATTTCTAACAAAAATCATTCCTCGTTTGCTGTTTTTTCATGGGAGCTAGTGGTTTTATAACGACAGCTCCACTGTGACAGCAGAGGGATGGCCGTCGGCTACCTTTTGAAGCCTGCTGCAGCAGCGCTGATATCTTCCACCACACGTACACATACAGTGTCATCAGTAGTCTATGAAACCCGCCTCTCTCCACACTTCTGCTACATTTTTAATAATGTAATTGACAGCTGACATCGTCCTCAAGCACGTAAATAATATTCTGTGGATCTGGAGTCAAAACAGACAACTGAGAGATAAAGTAAAATATGAAAATGTATGCCACTTGAGATAGATAGATAGATAGATAGATAGGTAGGTAGATAGATAGATAGATAGATAGATAGATAGATAGATAGATAGATAGATAGATAGATAGATAGATAGATAGAT
>JAPZDY010000025.1:17954661-17969893 GCA_029783645.1 Ctenochaetus hawaiiensis
GATAGATAGATAGATAGATAGATAGATAGATAGATAGATAGATAGATAGATAGATAGATAGATAGATAGATAGAGTGTGGTACAGGAGTTTTTTATAGCGTGAATAAATGTTGCGATTGTTTTTACAATAAAATTATTCTTTTAATCTCACTTGAATCTCTTTCTTGTCACATCAAAAGTGATTTAGCGTTTCGGATCAATAGAAATTAAGGTAAGAATGTGGATAAAGAAGCACAATATAATGTGAAAAATAATTGAGAATTCCTTTGAGTTTTTGACAAAACTGTTATTTAATTTTGCAACATTAAAAATGAAAAATGCTTAGATAATTTGACATTTGAGATTTTGCCACTCAGTGTTTTGATGGATCTTTTGTGAGCCCTTTAAATTTTTGCTTTTGCATGATTCAATCCTTTTCTCTCAACTAACATGCATAAATGTACTGCAAGAAGGACAGAGAGCAAGAGAGAGAGAGAGGTGGAGAGATAATGATCCTGTGTCTGCTACTGCTATAGGCAATCAGGAACTAACCTTGTGAATAATCAAGGCTTGGCAGACTTGAGAGAGAGGGGGTGAGAGAGGAAGAGAAAGAGAGAGAGAGTGCAACTATAGCACCAGTCTCTAATCCTATCAGTCCGGTCCATGGTCTGTGTGCCTGTGTGTGTGCGTGTGAGTGTGAGGTTTGCTTCTTTAGGACAGCTCCCACTGCGAGCAGTGAAAAGCAACCTGAAATCAAAGCCTAAATGCATCTGTGTTTGTGTTTATCACACAATGGCAAACCTTCTCTCACTCAGGCCTTCTATACATCTGAATCATTCTCTACGGCCCTGTCTTTCTCTGCTTCGCCATGCATTTCTAGGGTTTTATTTTGTGCCCGTGTGTGTTACATATCGATGCTTTCCCCCTTGAAATGGCTTTCTTTTTAGGCAGTGCATCACTGTCAACTGCACAAAAAATGACTGTAGGGCTTGTGCTGAGTAAAAACGCATGTGTTACACTGCCATGCTCATTTTAAAGAGGGACCAAGGGAAAAAGTACCTGTTATATTTACATCTTAAACATGATTTGACACTGCTGTATGACTACTGATGGGGTCAGGTAGCTGAGACTAGCTTTGAGAAAAAAAAAATTGAGTACAAGTAATGACATAAATAAAAAGTTGTCTTTTTAAAGCTTATATAAGCAAAAACTATCACAAAGTTGAATCACACAACACACAAAAGACAATATTATACTTTAAGCTAAGGTGGCATGTGTAGCAGCAGGACCGTGGTTCTGTAAACTCGTCCTGTTGTTTTCTCGACACCTAGTATGTGTGTGTACATGTCTCTGTGTGTGCTCCCCACATAACAACTGCCAGACTGCTTGCAGCTCTCTTTTTTGACAAGGAAAGGATTGGAACAAATTACCCCTGCTCTAGGAGTGTGTGTGTGTGTGTGTGTGTGAGTATGTGTGCATGTGTGTATGTGTGTGTGACTATGAGTCTGTGAGTAGTAACACAAACAACAGCTGATGCTGTGGACAGGTGGACAGAATGTCACCCTCCCCCACTAATACGGGCATTGACATTTTAACACACATCAGGTATGTGTTAGCATGTTTGTGTGGAAGCATATGGATGCACACACACTCACACACATACAAACACACATGAATCTCACATCCTAAGCATACATAACTGTGCAGACCACATAGCTAGTAACTGTAATTAATGCATTGTTCAATATGCACACACACACACACACACACACAAACACACACCCTCCTTACTTGTGTACAAATAATCAGACATACATGTTGGTGAAAAAAACTCCAACTCCGAATGCCAGACTAAATGAATCGTTTGACAAAAATCAATATTATAACAATGGCCCATAGAAACACAAATGACAAAGCCGTGTCTTCTGCATTACGAAGCCGTCCGCTAAAAGCATATTTCTCGCCCTCCATCTTACAGCTGGCTGGCCGACAGGCAGACAAAGAGACACTACCGCAGTGTGAAAATATACTGACGTAGCTGGCTTCTCTGTGGCTGAGATTTACTGAATGTGTGTGTGTGTGTGTGTGTGTGAATGTGTGTGTGTGTCTGTGCATGTCTGTGCGTGTGTGTTTTCATGCTTCATGGATCGAAGTAAACATGCATAATATGTTTTGGAGTGTTTGTCTGTAAGCACATGTACAGATACTTCATGCTATTTTACTTTTGAGTACGCAGCAAGTTTGTCTACATGAGTGTTCACTACTGATTGTGTATGCATATGTCTTCCTCATGTGTTCAGGTGTGTGTTTGTTTCAGTGGTACAGTGGGGAGGGGCACACTGTAGCTGTAGTAATCTGAATTCTCAATATCTCAGTGTTTGCTCCTCTTTCCTTTCCTCATTTCCTCCACAGAGCCTCTCTCTTCTCTTCTCCTTTCCTCTTCCCTTCCTCTCCTCTCCTCACCTCTTCTTCCTTTCCTCTCCTCACCCTCCTCCCCTCATACTCCCCTCCTCACCCCTTCTCTCCTGTTCCCTCCTCAGACTATTCCACAATGCTAGCTGTAAATAAAATTGCAGAGCTAGAATATTAATGACGGTCTCTTTCTTCCACACTGTCTAGTTGCTGCCTAGATAGACAAACAGAGACATTTTGTAGGAGACAACACCATTTTTGTATGGAAAATATTACAAATACATTGCCACACTACTCTAGAAATATTTACTATTGGTTACTAACACTAATTGAAATATACATTACAAGCTGACTAAAATCTGCTGTTTCTATGACACATAGTAATATAGTGATTACACTGGTTAGTTTGGCATTAGCTTTTTTCATGTTAGTCAATGTTAACCCTCTGTTTCATCATAAAGTACTTGAACTAATACATCACACAATAGCAAACCTTCTCTCACTCAGACAAACCAAGTGGTTACACCAGCTGATGCCTTACAAAACCATATTCCTACACAAATTAATTACAAAAGTCACATGGTATTTTAAATTTGTGTTGTGCAGATGCTCACCTGTTTGAGGAAGTTGCTAGCAGGTTAAACAGCTGTCTGTGTGATTGAGGCCTGCAGATGCCTAGCCTTCATTTCTGTCTCACACAGACATAACAAAAAGACTAGGCCATCAGCTAATGCTTAAAATCCCACCATTTAATGCTAAAAAAAAATTAAAAATCAGAAAAAGTAAAAAAAAAAAAGCAACCCATCTTTGGTGTTGGATGAAATTAAGTAGTAAAACAAAGTAATTAGAGAGAGAAATCATGATGAGGAAAGAGGACAAACTCTAAATAAGAGAGAGAGCAGAGGCATGCTAGCACCTCACTGATCAACTTTCAACTTTGAGAACAGGAGTAACAGATGCAGCGGTGGTGTATTGTGGAGGGTATTAGGGTAAGGGACACCCCAAAATCTCCCCTGCTGTGTGTATGCGTTTGTTTGTGTGTGTGAGTGTGACAGCAGGGAGCAGCTCAGCGCAGGACGCTGCACACAGCAAGGGGCCATTAGACATGGTGGGGTGACCCACATAAAAGGCACACATGCACACACACACACACACACACACACACACACTTACACACACACACTTACACACACAACCATGAAACTTTTCTCTTTGTGGCCAATGTGCCATGATAACCATAAAGCCTGGATTCTTTAGCATTGGGTTTAGCATGGCCATTGTCACATGGTTCTCACAGTGTGGGATTTGGTGGGCAACTGCTGCTTCAATAAGCCTCAATAAATTCAGTGCAAATCTCACAAACTCCTTTCATTGATAAAACACGTTCTTCCTGCTCAATTTTCTGAGTGAAAACTTTTCACAGTGTCTGTGCTCTGCCATACGTCTGTGCATTAAGTCTCAACAGACACAGCAGATGCTTTTGCCATGAATCGCTAATTTCTGTAAACCTGTCAACATTGACTGACTTGTGGTGATATGATGGGGAGAAACAGTATGTGGTGAGCTGGGAATATGGGAATATTTCAGTGCATACAACTGGCAACAACACAACAAACCAGAGTCTTGAAATCAGTAATTAAGGCACAGAAACACAGACATCTACACAGAAAATGAGCATATAAAATTCTCAAGATTAGTTCTCTTTTGTGAGAGATATTGAATTGCATTGGATTACATTACATTTTAGAGCACTGCCCATCCCAAAACTAACAGGCTGTTAATCTCAGAGTTTTGATTAAAATACAAGTCATTTTTTGTCATGAATGTTAGGACAGGATTTAACTATTACCCACTACCCAGTTGACTGCATTTTAAGGTAATCGTTATGGTATATATGTATATTTAACAACTTGTGAAATTAAAATATCCCCTCTTGTGTAACTTTTCTATTTTCCACAAAATATTACAGCCATCTTTGCAGACTGACTTTGATGGTATGTTTTTTATGTAGCATTTTTCACAAACATTTCAACATATTTTGTACAAAAACATAAAAAATAGCAGGACTCCAAAGCCCAGCACTGCAGAAATGTGCATATGTGTACATATATTGTCCATTTTAGCAAGTCATAAATGCTGGAAACTCTAAAAGATGGACCTTTAAGTATATACCACATAGAGAACAAGTATAACAAAGTCACATCTTTCAAAAAAGGGAGTGCTAAATTGTGTAACTGGGTAGACATTACATGTAATTGAGATTTTTATTTCCTTTCATTTTTGATTGGAAACTTAACAAATTATTATTCCTAGATGTTTAACATAAATATCATAAATGCGACTATGCTGTCTTTGGAAAAACATGTTGGTTCAATGGCATGTAAATGGGCCTGTGTTCCTATATTTACCTTAATCCAGATTATTTATAATCCCTCCATGTGTGTCTGAAAACCATGTCAAACCAATCTGTATATGTTCATATGTACATATAAATGAGGCTGACTTATAAGTGCTGTAAAATGAAAATAGTTGTTGACCATTTAACTCAGTGCAAAGCCTGTTTTTGCTTCATGTACTCTGTTTGTTTGTATGTCATAGACTGCAGCCCTTATAGTGATCTATCTATTTAGTGCAATATTCATTCCTGTATAAAAAGTATGTGGCACACTTTTAGTTTGACAAGGCCAATTATTAATTTCACTAAGTTGTGGCAGCATTATGTTGTCCAGTAACTCCAACACAATGGTGTTTTCTGTAATAAATCTTGAGCCATGTCTTTTTTCTCTCAGATAATTACAATTTGGCTGCACAGCTCCACTTCCTCACAGAGCTTCACAGCAGACAGATTGGTGAGTTGCTGAGTTGGCCTGCAGTTCTGAAACTCTCCGTCTTTCATTATCCTTATCTCTCCATATCTCTATCTCCTGCCCCCACAACACACACACACACACACACACACACTCATTGACAGAGGGATTTGCAGCAGCTAGGCAGTGCGTAAGTGTACGTGTGTGCATGCGTGTGTGTGCACAGCAGGGAGTTGCCAATTACAGCAGTGATTAAAACCCAGTACTGAGGAAAGAGAGCTGTGAGAAAGAGGGAAAGAGATGGAGAGAGGAAGAAAGAACAAGAAAGGGATATAGACACACAGACGGACAGACAGAGCTACAATGAACAAGGACACAAACGTGGTCCTACACATGCAGCTTTTCCCATAAATTCTGCAGAATTGTTGTGATATTTTTGGACAGTCTGAGTTAAAATTTCAAAAAATTGGCTTCAGCAATTTTTTTTATGTGAAACCCAACTAGAATATCTCTGAAGATGCCTGTATTTGTATCTAAATGACTAGCCTAATTATTTTAATTGAGATTGTAACAGGTAAACATAGCCAAAGAATGCCTTTCCTCACAAGGCCGCTTCGACTACACCCACAAGCCAGTCCTATAGCCTCTGCTGATAAAGTTGCACCACAACATTAAACATTTTGTATATGAAGGTCAGAGATATACAGAGAGAGAGAGAGAGAGAGACGACATGTACTTAATCTGAATTTACAGCATGTATACTGACACTCTCCTTTCTTTTTTTTCCCTAGTGCAGTCCACGGAATCAGAGGCTGGGTGTGTATAGGCCGCACTGCAGCCTCCTATTCTTTGCATTTCAAGCTTCTGACCCCTTCACCTGTCTTAACAGTGGAAACCATATCTCAAAGCTAAAGGCAGAAATCCCTCCAAATTAATCAGGTGGAACAATGTATGGAAAGAAACAGCTGAGAAAGGTGCAGAATGCAAACAGGGGAATAACTGTACTGTATTTTTCCTATTGGCAAGACTGTTTGGTTGATAAGACAATTCACTGTTTGCATCAAAGAGCAGAGGTGGCTACATCTCCCAGCTAATGAATTGTATGCTTTCACCACATAAGCTAGTGCCTGTGGCTGTGGTGAGAGGAGAGGTGCATAAGAGCATGTGACGAGATGATGGTTGAGGAGATTGACTTTAAGAGGAAAAATATGAGAAGAATATATGTGGTACACAAGATTAAAAGTGAAGAAGCACATGGGTGCACACAGAGATCATGCTTGGATAATCAAAGCCCGATTGTCTTTTAGCATCACAGTTACTGCAGGTGTCAAAAAGAGGGTCTTTATTGAATAAAATTTATGTATATGAATGTATGATTTACTCTTTGTAAGCTTCTTTGTTACGACATAAGCTGTGTCTGAATTAGTCTTTATGCACTCTTTGTATGACATAAATGTCATTATTCAATATCAACAACATTTTGGTGAATATCACTATCAGTATTCATCAACAAGGTGTAATGTTAAAGGCTTTTCTCACTGACATTTTAAGTAAGAAGATATGGTCTCTTTCTTTCAGATTTAGCAGATTTGGTTCATGCTCACACGTAGAGACAGATCTGCACATACATCTATTATTCTTTTAACTGAGTGGTGTAATGCTGCTCAAAATCTTCCTACAAAATAGCCCAATAGTCCTTGAATGATGATGTCAAAGTGGTGTTGCACATGAAGATGCTGTTAGCTGCACTCAATTTTCACAAATAAATCTGCAGTTATGTCTGTGCAGAGCTGGGCCAATGTAAGCACAGCGTTTCCTCAACTCATGACGTGAAGTCAGGTGCTGCATTTGTTGCCATGTCAGATTTGCCATAAATACAAGCTCCCTGTCAAGAAGAACGATGTGTACTAAGTTGGTTGCACTGAAGTTTATGTAGACATGGGTTGTAAAACTAAAATAAATCCACTAATTTTGACTGTCCTGGAATTAAAACTACAGCTGACATTGACAGCTAATGTCAGTGGATTTTAAAAATTGAAACAAATAACTACTCACATTTTAAATATAACATGTTTTACTCATCTGAGTGATGTTTAAGAGGTCCTTGGACATATAACACATATTGAAACATTGTCAAGTTGATATTTTTATCATTATTTTTTCAAAGTCAGGCTAGTTAATTTATCTGATAAATAGCATGTGATAACAATAAAGAAGACAATGCAAGTAATGACAAGATTTTAAATTCTTGATGGGTACTGATATATTCAAACAATGCAATCAACACATGATTGCTTCCTCTTGTGTCTGCTTCTAAATGTGGGTGGGGTAACAGGTTATTCCGCTGTTGTTGTTGTGAGTAACAGCTTTTTCATATCTTTAACTTGTTCAAGACACAAAATGTCTTATTTTCAATGTGTATCAATAAGCTTTAGAGGACAGAGAAACAGCTGAGCCCTAAAGTTGACCTGTTAGTCAAAGAAGTGCCCATAGCTACATACGCAGTTTTCTTTTTCTGACTAACAGGTAAAAGAGTGTTCCTTAAACACCTTGCTTGTGGATCCTTCAGCAAATAACCAAATAAACTGTTTTGGTTATTAAATTTCAGGAGGGAAAACTTGCTCTTGTCGATGTTTACCTGCCAAACATGCCTGTAATGCCCAACAGAGGGACGGAAAATGGCTCGTAAACACATTCTCAATACATATTTGATATTATGCACCTCAAAGCTGAATTAAAATTCCTTGATTTATTTTATTCATCATATCGAAAGCCAGGCAGCCTCTTTCTAATGACGCCAGCGGACAGTTTGATGTGTGTATGTGTGTATGTGTGCGTGTGTGTTTGGTGTGTGTGTGTGTGCCTGCAGAGTGGCAGGTGAGTGAGCTATCTGCAGTGCTCACACATCAACCCCCTGCTGTGTTTAATCAATACCATTCTGAATTCCAGCCTTCACACATGTGCATGCACACATTCACTCACACACAAACACTCACACGCAGACACACACACACGAGCATCGCAATATCTTTCAGTATGACACCAAGAGAATACTAAGTATGAGCAACCTCACACCCTTCTTAGTGTATGAAAAGTCCACACAAACACACACTCACATAACGGGTGAATGTGTGTATTTATTTGTGAGTGTTTTTGTTGTTGATGTGTGTGTCCATAGTGGGTGAGGCTAATTAATTCTAGCCCATTTTGTCTACTGGGAGAGTGGAATATTAAGATTGAGCAAGAGATGGGAGTGTGTGTTTGTGTGTGTGTGTTTGTGCATACAGAAGGCTCTCAAGAGGATTCAGAGCAGCAACCAGATCGATTCAAGTTCACCCAGGATAGAGAGAGAGAGGAGGGAGGGGGAACAAGAGCAAAAGACAGTAAGAAAGTGAGAAAACGTAGTTCCTCCATAATGTTAAAAAATTTTAAAAAATTATACTGTTTTCACATCTTCACCATTTGTTTCCATTATCTTATCATTTCACTTTAACTTTTGAAAGTGTAAAGATCAAAATCCAGTAGAGTCTTTTGGCAGCTGAGTGGCTTCGTTTGACTGGTTGAAGGTTAAACACGTTGCTTGAAGGCACATGATCAGCAGTTGTTGAGGGAAATCACAGCTGTTCCCCTAAACTCCATCCCAGAAAATTTCAAACCTCAAGGCCAAAGAAACTTTAAATTCAAAAACCTGAGTCAACATGTAATGTAATGTAAGGTTCATTTTTAAGATATTAAAAGAAGGAATGACATCAGATGTCATTGGGTGTCTTTGGGTTTATTTCAACAGATGACTTGACTCAGAAAGGCAACATGAAGGTCACTGAATGCTTTTAGTTGTTTTTTTTCTGTGTCATTCTTATTTCTGCTGGTTCATTCAGCATCAGGAGGTAAGAATCACAAGACGTTGAGTTCTGTGTTGTGCAACTGAGGTTATGATCCTTTTTTTTGATGGGAAACACCACAAACCAAAACAAGATGTGAAATCTCACAACTATTTCTGTCTGACCTAATCTTTTTATCTTGTGACTTTTATGGTTAAATCTTCTCCAGAATGTATGAGTTTTTTTATTTTATTTTATTTTTCCTTGTTATACTTTTTATACAGTTTGAATCTGATTGGCATTTTCATTTTTCAGACTCCAGAATCCTCTTTTTTTTATCCCCATATGCATCAGTGATATGTGCCTTTAATCAGGGACAAGAAATACTAGTCAGTCAAAAAATAAAGTTATTATTACTTCATTGAAAACACATTTAAATTAAAGGGTAGTGTGCGGTGCTACCATTTCAACAGTATTTAAAATATGACTTGGTTCCAAAAGGCCTTGACAAAAGGGTTTCAATGGCTTTAATTTAATATACATTATTTTTGGTGGGAATTTGTAACCCTATAGATTAATTTCTGCTTAACTGAAGCTGTTGTCTGAGATTTTTCTTATTTTTAGACTAGTTCACCAGTTCTAAGTTTGAACTTTTGCATCAGTTTTTAGTTTAGTAGTTGACTGTAAGGAGAAAGTAATTAAAGCTTATCTTTTCAACAGTTAAATAAAATGATAGTAATATGACTCATTCTAAATTTAAAATTGTAGGGAAATTTTTGTCATCTCTGTTAGGAAATTACATCTTACAAAAGCTTTTGGAAGTTTACAATGCATGTATGTAAACTTGTTTATTTTATGTCATTATTACAGGCTTTACATTTTTCACCTTAAAACAGCATTTTTTAAAATTATCTAATATTTGCTCTAGATTGAATTACAATAAATACGTGACTTTTTAATGTATAATTAGAAAGCAGTGGGTTGCAGTCAATTAATGTGCTTACTTAAAACCCTGGGGGCTCATGGGGCAGAGGTGTGCAGCTTCGTGAGTATAAACTGACTCACAGGCTATTTCCGAGCTGTTTGGAAGCCTCCCCATCGCATCCCTGCTGTCTCTCTCCACTGTGTAAAAATAACTGTAGTTAGAAAAATCTGAAAATGGGCCGCTTTGACAGAGGACAGTTAAGACGAAACTGAGCCAGAGCTTTTACCAGTCTCACTTTTCCTCACCATTTGCCACCACTTCTCTCCTACAGGACATTTTCTGTCCCTCTTGACACCTTGCTCCCCCATTTGCACACACCCTTCTCGCAGCTCACCTCACACACACACACATACACCCAGACACACACACTCACACACACATTCACACACCAACAACCAGCTCCCCTACTGAGAGAGCAAACACTCATCGCACATGATCACCATGACGATATGGAAATATGAATTATTTATAAAGGCAGCCTCGCCTCGGCTCTGGGTACAAAGCGTGTGGGTGATATTCTCCCTTCAAATGATATGGGAAATATCCCCTTAGTATTAATAATATAATAATCTATTCTACCGCATTATTCTCTGCTGTATTACTGTCTCACAGATTTGTGATTTGTTACGTGTTCTACACATTTAATACCTCCGTACATATGATGCACACGGAACCATTAACAAATTAAATTCAGAAAACATTAGTGCATTGTTTCTTAATGCTGAAATTAGCATAAATGATGAAACATTGTTCTCATATTCCAAATCTAATCACAGTGAACACACAGAATTTCAGTATTACTGTGTGACAGCGGTGAGGATGAATGTAATTATATTTTGCTGACGTTGCTTTTCTTAATGTTCATTATGGCACCCAAAGGTCACTGTGCAATTAAACAACTTCACAAAGCGAGTGAGTAATTGGCATGCAATAATGTAATACAATGTCAATATATTGTCTATTGTTTCATTAAATTGGGTCCAATTGTATTACAGGCAGGCCTGTCATCAGCTCAGCATTCGAGGGATGCTGACAGTGTGACAGTATAAAACAGCTCTCTGCGTCTAAAGCCTGGCAAGAACCATCCTTCTACAGACTTCTATTATTAGATATTTGCCTAATACAAATTTGACATTGAGATTATTAAAGAAGCAACAGATCCAGTGCTGACAGGCAGACAAAAAAAGTGTCTAGCTATATTTGCCAAGAAAAAAGCAGTCTCTGAAAGTGAAAGTAAAACAGAAGAGGCTCTGAAGCAATCTGTACTGTACGATAGGCTCTGATAAACATGGCTCACTTGAAGGTTACATTATGGCTCCATTTGTTATTTCTATATAGTAGGTGTTATGTGAGCCAAAAGGCAGAACAATCTGTGAGACATATGGGTAAAAACAAATGATTCACAGTGACTGGAAAACAATAATTTAAATGAAATAGTTCTGTTTTATTTGGCAACATCCAGCCGTATTACAATGGTATAATTTGAATCACATCAAAATGGGACTCATTGTAACATTTTTATGCTCGGCCCCCTAAAGGCAAAAAAGGCCAAATACCCAAAGTTCATCTTTGCTAATTAAACAAAAGAATATATTTGATTATTTCTTCTTTCATCTTTACTGCAGTTAATCACTCTCATCACATTTGATCATATATTATTAATGCCTGTTGTGACTGTCTTTTAAAATATCTGCTCAAAGTCATCATTTTGCCTGCAAGTATGAAAACATATTTTGATTTGTGATACTTGCCAGATTGTTATTGATATGTCACAAGGTGGTTATTCATTTTTAGTCCTATTTAGTCAATCTCCATAGTTTGAGTGAGAGTACTTTTCACTTTTAAGCCTTTAGAACTTGAGACAGGAAAAAAAAACAAGAAAGAAAACGGCCTTCCTGTGCTTCAGAGGACAGCCGGTTTAACCACTGTAAGATGTTTGATTATCACATACAGACAATCACACAGACCCGATCACTGCTCCATTAATGTTGTTTAGGACCATGAGATATTAAAGAGAGAAATACAGTTGCATGGTTGTTAGCTGTGGGTGCAAAACATTTTCTTTGTGTCAAAATCTTGAATCTATGAGATTAGATTAAAAAAACAACTCAGAACATTGAAGAGTATTTGAAGAGTAAACAATGTAAAGAAAAAATAGTTGATGGTCAGCTTAAACATTACTATGTTACCGAATAGACAAACTAAATGAAAATCATTTTATCAAAATAAACAAATGCTGTTTAAATATTATATTTACTCCAAATATAAGAAAGTTTACCACCCTAATTAGTGTAGTTAAATGCTTACTATGTTTAAATATACTATACACTATAGGGTGTTCAACCTGTGATTTATTAACACATCTTGTAAACAACTGCATCTATTATGTTGTTGTTATAATACATTAGTATCACTTATCTGTGCTTAAAACCATGATACATTTTTACAGTAAATACCCTAAATGTCAAATAATGATAACATGTTAATCCAATGGCCTATTTTGTATGCAATACATTTGAAATTATTTGGCATTTTCCATATGTTTTTCTGTATTTGTTTGTGTATAAATGTGTGGCATTACCACTTATTTGATGTCCTTGGGTCTTAATGCTATACGTTAGCAGTATAAATCCCTCTAATTATCTACTTACTCTGGCAGAGTCTAGCTACACGCTAAACAGAGATGACAGAAGTGGGTGCATGTGTGGATGTGCTCAGGTGTATGTGTCATTTGGGTTGGTGCGATGGTGCTGATGCTTCCATAGCTGTCTGCTGACACCTCCTCAATATGTAAGAACCATCTCTCCCACTGCATTATTTAAAGATAGAGAGGGAGAAGCAGACAGAAGGGGAGGGAGAGGGGACAAGAAGAGAGAGGGGAAGGAGAGAGAGAGATTCAGGTATCCCTTAACAACAACACATCTCTGCACTGTGTCTGAGTTAACAGCAAAACTTGACTAATTACAGTACTCTCTATCCTCCCATCTCTTCCTCTGTCATTTTTCCTCCATTTCACATGTGGTTCCCCTTTTCTCCCCTCTACTTTTTCTATTTGTTCATCCAACACATTCCCATCTGTGGCGTGTCCTCCTCCCTCCCTGCCTCCCCTCATCCAGCTAGAGCTAACAACTTGCCAGAAGAAATATGATTAGCACAGCGGAGAGCTGGGAACCACAGTCTGCTGGAAAAGTGACACACACACATATACAAACAGACACACAAGGCAATATTTTCCCAACTGCACATTGCGGTGAAAGAAAGACATGGAGGAGGGGGAAAGGTGAGAAAAAGAGACAGGGTGTGATATATTAATACCAGGGCAGCACAGCAACTCTGTGGTTAGCTAATTAGGCAAGTTTCGTAAGGAGTTTGCATGAGCCCCCCCTCCCCTGTGTGTGTGAGTTCCCTCCCACGGCCCAAACATACACAGACAGGGATCGGAGAGGGTTTATTGCCCCTGAGTGTGACTGTTTGTCTATCCACATTTACAATATGATACTACTGGCAATGTGCTCTGGGAGTTTCCTCGTCCTCGACTCAGTGCATGCTGGGAAAAAGCTCTAGTCCCTGCCCCCTTTGACTGTGACTGTGAGGAGTCAAACCAAACTTGAGCACTGAAATACACATACATTT
This sequence comes from Ctenochaetus hawaiiensis, assembly GCA_029783645.1. Taxonomy (NCBI): domain Eukaryota; kingdom Metazoa; phylum Chordata; class Actinopteri; order Acanthuriformes; family Acanthuridae; genus Ctenochaetus; species Ctenochaetus hawaiiensis. The sequence goes on from JAPZDY010000025.1 coordinate 17,968,299, forward strand.
TTGAGATTATACAGATAATAAAACAAGGAAGATGTCTCTATTTTTTTTATCTACAGTGAATACTGACTGGTAACTTGAAATACTGCCATCATATTTCATAAGAACTTTTTCTTTACATTTGTTTAGCATTCATGCTATGCACACTCCCACTATTGTCCTCATGTAACCCTTGTCCACATATTAATTTGAGTTGTGAGCACAGCTGTGATTTCCATCTCAGTGGGTTAAACAAAACTACACACTGCAGTGAAAAACAAAGGAATTTACACAAACAACCATAAAATATGTTAAAGGAAAGATTCACAAAGCTGGGAATCAACTCTTCATCCAAGAGAGAAAAAGTAACAAATTGTTATTGATTAAAAAGGGCTTGAAATCTAATCAACAGTTCAGTGACCAATGAGAAGAAAAGCTTATCAAAACTGATTGAGGACTGATGGTGATACTGCTGTTTCTTTGTCAAAACAAAACTCTGAAACTCTACTGGATATAAACAAAAAAAAATAACACCATTTATTAATTATCATCAACTTAAGATGGTATCACCAGTCATAGCTTCAAATAATATCAATGTAACTTGCAAAAGTTTTTTATTTCATCTTTAGAGGAGGTCTTATTATTTCTTTATGAAAGAAAGAGTGGCAGGAAGAGAAACAAGGACTCTGAGAGAATGAGGGAATGCAGAAAAAGATGAGAGGAGGGAGGGAGGCAGGGATGAAGGGAGGGAGAGCACAGTGGTTTTAGGCCAATGTGAAAGCCAGCAGGTCACAGAGGTTCCCTTTGAATTTAGAACAAACCACAAACAGTGAATGTCTCCTCCAAAAGGCTGAATGACTGATTATAATGGCTGCCTGTTTCGATCTCATCCCGTCAGCCTCTCAACACTGTTTTCTTAAGAGTGCTGTGACTAGTGGGCTAACATATGGGCAGGCCTAACATTTACAATTACAATTTAGGCATTTAGCTGACGCCCTTATCCAAAGTGACCAACAATAAGAGCAGCAGTAGAAAAGGCTTTAGTGTCTGTGAATCCTGTGATCCTCAGCAGCTCCACAATGTGAAGAACTTCACTACAGGTGCAGTGCCAAGCAAGAGAAAGAATCATAGAGAAGACAACAAGACAACAGTACAATACAAAAGTATGTATCAACATGTCCCATGATTATAAAAAAAGAGGGACAAAAGTGATACTGTCTTTTAATGCCAAATAAACTGGTCTTAGAAACATCTTACAAACTCCTTGCCAGGCTTAAGTGACACACAGGTCAGCTGACAGTCCAGGTTGACATGTTTTGTGTTTTCATAATAATATTGCAATAACATTGCAAATTGTGACTTCATTCATAATTTTCAGCAATTACTTAGTCAGAGACTATTTTCTGACAAATTATCATTAAGTACATTATGTTAAATGTTTACAGATAAAGCAAAGTCAGGTTCATAATTGTGATGCAATATGCACTTTATGTTTCTGTGAATAGTGTTTTTATATGCACTGTAATAAACAACTATTATTTTATTTAAGAATATCGGTAAAAAATTAAGAAGTACAGGGTACGTCAAAAGATACAAACCCATTTTCTTAGCTAGAATTA
>JAPZDY010000025.1:17978819-18000153 GCA_029783645.1 Ctenochaetus hawaiiensis
AGAACCCACGCTGCACAGGGAGAACATGCAAACTCCACACAGAAAGATCCCAGGCGCCCTAACCGGGACGCGAACCAAGGATCTTCTAACTGTGAGGCGCCGCTGCTAACCACCGAGCCACCGTGCAGCCCTGTAATTGATCTCTGTGGATAAATTAATTCCCCTTAGTTTTTGGCGTTATTACTATTTATTAGTGCATGAGACGCGGCTGAGCAAAATTTTGATAATATGCATGAGTAACTACAGGGAAATTAACAGGACTTAACAGGAATTAACAGTAAATCATGGTTGTAAAACAGTAAAAGGGGTTATATGCTGTGTGCTTTGCTTTCAGTTGCTACCTGCTCAACTGAAATTTCATATTAAAAAACCATCAAATGTAAACATGATCAAGTTGAAAAAATCTGACAGTTGACGATGGTGAATATAATGGAAATGGAAGGGAGCCAAGCATTAAAGCCGACATGACACAGTGGTCAAACAATGTAATTACAACATCAAATGATGTTTTGCCCCCCAAAAAACTTTAGTCTAATGCCCAAAAAAATTTTCTCAATGAGGGCTTGAATGCACAACTGGATTTTGGTTTATAAACACAAATGCCACAAGATTTACTGCATTTCATATGTATTATACATCCAAATAGGGTCAATATTTTTTCCACTAGAATGTCTAAAATTTGCAAAATTTTACAAGCTTTTGCAATCTAACTTCCCCCAGAAACTATCTGCAAACTTTTCAGAAATTTACTGACCCTCTGCAACCATACTGCCAACCTGCTGATTAATGAAAAACATTCAAGGACAGATTTATGGTAGATTACCAAAAATTATAATCACATAAATAATTTCCTGGTACCTGAAGGACCATGTTTAAACTTACACAATCCCCTTGCTGGTTTTTAAATGCGGGGATATTTCTGGCTCACTGCCTGGTTGAACAGATACCCTAACCCTGGGCCGTCACTGATCTTTCACAAGTTAAAATTAAGCTTGACAGTTACTTGTTAAAGTTCACAAAATTACAAACTTGAATTCTCTGGATAGTTAGTGTAAAACGTATGAAAAAAGCACAAGCTTGTCTCTTTCTGCTTCGGTGAAAGGGGAAAGATAAAGAAAGATATCAAAACAGAGAGAGAGGGAGGGATAAGAACATAAAGGAGGATGAATGAAGTTGAGTTCAGATATTTTCCTCAGTAACCATGAAAAATTCACTTTCTTATTTCACGAATCTCTGTACTCTGTTTGTATTGTATCCAATGTATTGTGTCCACAAAGTTAGTCAGTGATTGACAACAAAACTGACAGCATTTTCATGGTACAGCAACTTCTTCCAGTAGAAGTATAGATTTTTTTGAAAAATTGTAACCTGCAATATAAACAAATACTGCCAAAAAACTTCCCTCACCCTTTATAATTTTGGTCTTTTATCTACTCTTCCTTCAAGAAGGCCACCCTTATCGTCTATCAGGTCTTCCACCTGAGTAAGTAATTTAGCCTCTAAATAAATTGTACTGCATAAGAGTGAAATGCTCTCTGTTGTGTACAGGGAGTGATTTCCTGTAAAGATTAATTTAACAGCCTGGTGCTTGATCCTTTTTCTTTGAGTTGCTTTTGAACATTAAACTTATAATAAAAGCAAATGCGTGGGGAAAAAAAGAAAAAGACAGTTACTTTATTGATGTTGTAGTAACACCATTATGGCAGATTGGGAAAAAGGGAAAACCTCATGTCATTCTTCCTTGGAAAAGCTGTTGTTACCCTCAGAGTTCACTAAAAAGGGTAATTTAGTTGTGGTCCCTAATTATCAAAAATTGGACAATGTGCAATTACCTTACTTTAACTTATCTTAAACTATTAGATAAATTTTAATTACATTAATTTTAATTAATAATAGATTTATGAAAAGGTTACTTGCATCTTTCTGCCTCAGAATTATAATTACAAGCTAAAATAAACATTTCTCACCTTCGGTTTTGTGTAGGCAAGCTAATGTGTTATGTTAATGTGGCACCATCATAACATTTTCATACTACCTTAGCAAACATTAGCAATTACAACAGTTGCATTTTTTAATCAGATTTAAAAGAAAGTAAAGAATGACAATACATTTCTAGTAAGTAGATTTGTACATTTTATATTTTGGTGGTTTAGTGTGATTTGTTCCTGTAACAAAAAATTACCAGGAGCAGATTTTTTTCTCTGTTTTCACCTTGAATTCAAAATAAAAGCATGTCAAAGTCCAAATGTCCTTTTAAATGCTCGATGAAGAAATATAAATTTTTTTTTTGGCACTTTTCACTGTTCAGTGAGGAATATGGAAACTCTTGAGGTGCTGCTCGCTGAAAAGTTTAAGGATTCAAATAAAGAGGGTGCAATCTCAAAACAGGTATCCAGTTCTAGGTACATCAATGGTATGTCCAAGTGCAAACATGGAGGAAAACCAAAACAAACATGTGGAAAGTGAATGCTAAACAGACCAGAGACTCAGATTTTTGTTTTTCATTTTTTTCAAAACAGGACCAGACTAGACCTTTAACTCAAATAAATACTAGACCTTCATCCAGTGTTGTTAACTGTGTAGCAACTGTTAAGTTATACTATATAAAAAAGTCATCTACAGTATGCATTTCAACACTTTCATTACAACACTTCTGCGTGTTAGTACAGGACAATATATGTTTTTGTTATCTTATTTTCTTATTATTTTCTCGGTATGTTCTCATGTTGTTTGTTTTGCTTTGCTTTGCTTTGGATTTATATGTAACTTGGTTTTTGTAATTCTTCACTTTAATGACGAAATGCTCTTTTTAAATTCTGTTTATCTCACTGAATGCAATGGAAGTTGCTGCAAAATGCTAACCAAAAAGACTTGATTAACCAATGGTAAATCAAGACTGCCATTTTTAGTAGTAGATTTTCTCTTTCTTTCTTTTTTCTTGCTGTCTGAGCCTAGAGCAGGCTGCAGACTTGTATCATCTATACATTTTATTGCCAATTGTAAAGTTTATCAGTTATTTTTTTTATATCGATCAATTTTAATAGACCTTCAGTTTTTATTTACGAGTGTAATGTTTTTCCTGTCCACTTGTCTAATTGGCTGATAAATCACAGCTGCAGAAATGGGATGATTTTATTGGATGGTGGCTCACAGGGGTTGAACAGTGCATATTAGGAGATGTCTCCCTGTGAGCGTCCACCTCTGTATATCCAAGTTTAACTTGTGAGATTGTTAGATAGTAAATTGAATGTAGGCCGAATTTAATTTGGCTGCTTCAGTTCTGGAATGGTTTTGTGCATTTTGTCAATATTTAAAAAAAACTGAACACATCCTTGCTTGTATGTCCATGTGCACATTCACATAACAGAGACACTTAACAAAGCCAATAAAATGAAATAAAATGAACTGTGTAAAGCAATGTAGTTCCTGAGGGCAAGAGAAATATGAACCAGTAGCTGTGAAATTAAACATCAGCAGAAACAAATGGATGTCTTCTAAACAAGGTAATTTCAGGTAACTTAACAGAGAATGAATAAGCAGTGTGCTGACAACACTTGAAATTATTTCTTCTCAATGATTAGAGATTTATCACATATCTGAGATGAATAACAGCTTTTTGGGAAATTAAGTGTTTGCTGTTTGTGTGTATGCAATGATTTGCCTCCGAATTTCTGCAGTTTTGAGGTAGCATCGCAGTAAAAGATTCATTTATTGCTCAGCAGACCCACAAAAATCAAGAGTTTGTCCATATAATTAGTTGTATTTGATAGTTTTCATTTTGAGTTGAAACAGATTAATGTGATACTTATTCACTGAGACTGAGGTCCCTTTTTGAAGTCTAAACTCTGGGACCAAAATATAAAGCGGATGAGATGAATAATAAAGTTTGTTGCCTTGGTTAGAAGGAGATGAGTTACACAGCTCTCATTACATGAACATTTCTAAGTTCTTTGAGCGATTATATGGACAGTTTAAAGCTAATAACTTTTCTGGTATTTCTGTTCCTGGTCATTGTAAATTGCAGGTCAGCACTGAAAATGGACCGTATTAACCTTTGTGCAGTCATTTCTCTCTGTCAGGTTTGAATTCAGCCCTTTTTTAATGACCATGCAGCGTAAGAGGGCATCCTCCCCTGGTGTTGTCTACATGTCCTCATGGACATCACTGCATGAGCCTTTGAGACAGTAGTATCAGATGACTGCATAACAGTGGATCTTGTATCTTTTATCATGATATTTATGCAATAGTATATAGGTGTCAGTAATGTTGGTGCTGGGAGCTTGGGCACCCATTAGGAAATCATAAAGTGGGGTGACTGTATCCAGAGAAAATGGAAAGGCAAATGATAGGATATGTGTAATCTGTGAAGTCAGTTTTTCTTAACAGTGGTTAAGTGAAGAATAGTGCATATTTAATGAATGTTATATGTGTGGCAATTTCAAAGTTTGTGTGACTCTTTTTTTTTTTTTTTCATAAACCAATTTTTATTCAGCCCTCTGTCAGTCTGTCCTGGCTCTTGTCCATCTTATGTTCAGTCTCTCACCTAGCAGCTGATGCAACTATCTCTCGACAGATTCCTGCGGCCAACTGAGACTGTCACAGGGACACCTGAGTGTGTTTGTGAGTGTCAGGTGTGGTATAGCAAGGCTAGTAAAGCCAGTTTGATAGATTCTGACTTAATCCAAGGGGGTGAAATTGTGTGTGTGTGTGGTCAAGCGCGTGTAAAGAGATAACCTTTAGTCTTGGCATAGCACAGCATGGGAAACAGTGGAGTGGGGTCAGGTGTGCTACTTCTCGCTTGCTAGCTAACCTAGCCTTGAATGTGTGTGCATGTGTGTGTGGGTCAGCTGTGGTAGCTGACCTGAGAACTGGGGGATTAGCTTGGATTTATCTGGAGCACTAACTGTTTACAGCATGGGGTGACAGATGATGACAAAGTGGCAGGTCAGAGCATCTCTGATGACAATAGCCATATTCTATACATCTTTTAAAATGTGACTGCTTGAGGCTCAACAGATGAATCATGTTTCCACTGAAGACCCACTACATGAATGCTGCGTGATGCTGCATAAGGGCCCACCAGAGTTTGTTCCACAACACAGTGATTGAACAAAGGTGTAGCCTGCAGTTATTCTGTGCACATGCACATGTGTGTATCTGACAGACTGCAGTGCCTGTAAGATAACAGTCTTTTTGTTCCTCTTTTTGTTAAGCTGCCCAGTTTGCAACCTGCAGCTCTGTTGCTTTATCTCTTTATCTCCACTTTTATATCTTTTTCTCTCTATCTGACACACACATTCACAAGAACGCACACACAGACATGCTCAGATCATTTTATAAATCTCACTCTTGTTGTCCCTTTTTCCAAAACAAACTGTATTTCTGAGCTGAATAAGGCACAACAAAAAGGAGTGCCAGAAAAAATATATTACTAGCTTCAGTGAGTAAAGAGTAAATGAGTGAAAAATCATGACCTGGTAAGATATAGCACCACAATTTAGCCCACTAATATGTGTGCATTTATTATTTTGTGTATGATTGAATGTGTGTGTAGATGTGTGTGCACTAAATCCTTAATAATCTGACTGAACTCACTCACTGTACTGTTGGCAGCACATCTGGACTGACACAGAAATCCAGGGGACAATCTACCCTTAAACTGCTGGATATTATTCTGTTTTTTCATTGTCACCACAGACCGTCCAAAGTAAATGATGTGGATTCTGTTTTGGGTTAAAATACTGATTTCTACAGAGCATTTTAATGATAATGTGTTTAATTTTTTGGATTTATAAGGGTTGGTGAGCTTTACTAGACTTACCTTGTACAATGCATCCAGTACATGCATGCACATCATCATCATATACCTAAGCAGTAACCCCTGAAGCTAAAAACTGAAGCTAAAACCAGCATTTAAAAAGAGCTAATCCTCATAGATTCCAGAAAAGCAGAAATAACATGTTTGCTGTCTGGTACAAAAGCCAGTTTTGATCATAACTAAGTTTCCTGTTCATGACATGGCATATGTATCCCCCTTGCTCCACCCACTCATCCAAATATGATCATTTCTGGCTCTAAAAGCACAGGATGGTGATGGCCATAATGTAAAACTTAAGGCTTCAAAATGATAGTCCACTATATATATTATGCGATTTATACAGAAACCAAAGATTTACACTGTACTTTTCTCCAGCTACAGAAGGCATACTTTACATTTGTGCAAGCATGTGCAACACTGCCATTTCCTGAACAGTTTGATTGTATCAAAAAGATAGGTTCATATTTTGCAGATTTTCTACCCGGTGTTTGAAAACAAGGCTGTACACTGGAACTACAATTTGAACACCAGTGTATTACCAAGCTCTGCAGCCTGATCTCATTAGCTGTTAGATGAAGCATGCAGTCAAGTAAACATTAGCAGCGAGGTGATTGACCTAAAGACACTGGTCAAGAACAGAAACAGTGATATGTACAGTATCATCACAGCATCTTGTCAAGTAACCACATTTTTCTTATAATCAGTTTAATCTAATTTTCACCTTCATATTTAGTCCTCACTCATTCACCACTTGCTTACCTCTAATCAATGAAAAGTGTTAAGACAATAGCAGAAACAACTATTTTAACAATATTTTATAGATTTAGCCAGAGCTAAGCTAGATTATTCCTTATTTAACCATTTAAAAATTAAAGAAAAATATGGATAGATTTTATTGAAAAAGAACCCAGAGTAAATGCCCTAAGAGCAGAGACTGTATTGTATATTCTAGGCTTAGACAGTTTGCTTTTCTAGCTTTATTTTATATAAAGAAAAATCCAGAGCTGTATCACCTTTACACGAAGAATGTGAAAACCTGAAAGTGTTTCATAGTGAACCTTGTCCATCTGAGAACTTTTACGACTTTGTGTCAAAAAATCCATCAGATAGGCCACTGAACTCACTGAGAGGACAATATGATGTCTGTGTTTCTCCTGTCTGATAATCTCTCCCACAGACACAGGTGCAAACTGAGAGCTAGTGTTTGGGTGTGTGGGTTCGTGTGTATCTGTGTAAGTGTGTGTATGTGTGTGTTGGGGGGGAGCTGGGGGGCTGCTATGGGAGAGAGTGGCACAGGTGGCACGGAGCCCCGGCAGTGCCGAGGGCATCGGATCGGCATGTGGCGCACAGCCAACCACAAACAACATATGCCAAGGGGGGAGGAGAGAGAGAGAGAGAGAGAGAAAGTGAGAAAAAGACGAGAGAGAGAAAAGAGAGAGAGAGAGGAATAAGTGTTTTTCTAACTACCACATGGGTCCACAGGTCTCCTGTCTAGCACCATATGCTGTCAGCATGTCTGTCTACCTGTCTGTCTGTCTCCCGTTCTGTCTGCCAACAGAACAAAGTGCTGTCAATGGTCAAACTGTCAGTGCCAAGATGATGGGCGTGTGATGCGACTGGGGCATCCTCTGCCTTCATACCCAGCACACACACAAACATGTACACACAAACACACACACACAGACCAACACCCAAGCGTCCACATGAGCACAGTGCCAGCTTGTGTCATTATCATATTCATCAATTATGTAAACAGTTATGTGAACACACAAACACGCACACACATCTACACACACACTCACACATTCTCACCCACACACACACACACACATTCCCCAAAACACTTGCATTTTAATGAACTGCCGTGGGGCTCGACATGACCTCCACATTGCCTCTACACTCACATAAATACACAAGTGCACACATACACACACACACACACACACACACACACACACGTACACGCAGGTATTTGACAGTGCATAGCTAAGGGCAGAAAGTGTGTGTTTGTGTTTGGATACAGACGGGGGTTTGCCCTGTGAGTTAGAGTGTGCCTTGTGCTTTTGTGGAATATTTATGACAGAAAATATCAAGAGATTTATTGTAAAAGTTCAAAGTTCGTTTGCATTAGAACACTCAGTACACAATATCTGTCAGGAAATGAAATCTATAGTGCAATCTAAGGCAAACATGTACAGTAAATATTAATATGTATACAATAAACACACAGAAGTATACATGCATATACATATCCAAAGATTATATATATACAGTATAACATGTATGTATGTGTAAATCTTTATCCATTTGATCTTACTTGTAGGCATGAATCTATTTTCAGGAATAAAAATTATTTTATTATGTGCAAATGTTTGTTATAAGGTACATAAATTAGCATATTTACATTAGTTTAAAATGAAGCATCCACATATGGTACATCTGTATAAAAACAGGAAAAGAAAAAAGTAAAAGAGAAAGACAACACACTTGACAGGGATGTACCTTGGGTAAAAAAAACAGCAGCTGAGATGAAATATGGAGAAGTTTGTATCATTTGGCATGTATCTGGTTGAAGCAGAAAAGTGAAATACCAGTGAAAAGTTGCTGTCAGATTTGAACTGGACTTGTGTGACTGATACACTACAACTTGCAACATTTGGTCTTGAATCCAGATTTGTTTACAAGTTATTTTTTGCAAGTCCAAGTTATGTCTTAAGTCTTTAAGTTAACTGTTAGCTGTTATTGTAGTTTCAGCTAATGATAACCAGGCAGGTGCTTATCAATAAAGTGAAAAAATGTGAGCTGGTCACTGGATGGACACATGAAGCTCCTGAGGAAAATCCACTGACCTCACCTGCAGACACTTGATCAAGACGAAAAAAGTGACCTGACTAAACAGAGAATTATGAACACACAAAAACCCCTCCAGTCAGATATTATAGTTAGCCATATATTAGGCCTGCCAATACAATATGTAGGGAGAGGCACCAGGTTAAAGACTTGCAAGCCTTAGACGTCCTATGGAGATACAGTGTCATGACTCCTGGAATGAAGGCAAACCACTGATTATGTGCTGCACAGTGTGAAAAAGCATGCAGCAACACACTGTAAGCTGTTTGTCAGTCTTAAAGTGTACTTTTCTGGAGGAGCTTCTGCAAAAGGCCACTGCCAGGAGAATATGAAACAAATTGCTGAGCATGCATATTTTATTTGTTTGACAGGTCTGGTTTGGAGTGGGTGGAGGAGCAAGAGTGGATTTGTCAGTTTCATTAACACACACATACACACACATGCATGCACAGACACACTGAAACACACCTGGCTGACAGCTCTGTTGTGAAGTGAATGCACAGGAGGGAGCGAGAGACAGAGAGAGTGAGCAGAGGGGAGAGAGAATACTGGATGCAGAGACAGAAAAACAAGAAAGACAAAGACAATGAGGCTGTGAGACTTGACAGGAAGAGTTGAGACTACTTCATGATATCACGACGACCTCAGTGGAGACAGAACATACAGGGGAATGAAGATAAGTAATAATCATGAAAATGCTTTGGACAATGATTCATTTACTCTGCTAACATTGGCTATCTACCTTAAATAAAAAAAAAGAAACATACTGCACTATTTACTACTGTTAAGACCTAAAGACAAAGGCTATTAAAAAAATAGTAATTTCTACAAAGACAATATACAGTTTGCTTGTAATTGCTTTTTTTTGAAAATAAAGCATTATAAAATGTAGACATCATACATTGATGTGAGTTGTTATATTATCTCGATGTAGAACCAGGCAGAGACGAGTGGGTGGGGCCAGGGAGGAAAAAAATCCTTTTGCACATGTGCAATGAGACAGATCAGCAAAGAAGCAAAACTGAAAGCAAAGCAAGTTTTTTTGGCTAATGTGGTTGGACAGCAGTTTTGAATTGAATGGACATCACCTTGTTGTCCGGCCTGTTAGTACTGTATTTAGTTTGTAGAGTTCAACCCCATTCTACAATTATTTATCGTCAAAAGCAAACAAAAGACCCAGAGTTCCTGGAGAGAGACTGTGGAGGCATTAAAATGCAGTCAGGAGGAAGTGATGTCAATTACTCTTTAACTGCAGCAGTTTGTATCAGGTGTAAAGACTTCTACCTTTAAATCAGAGGTGTGTAATGTTGAAGAGACAAGCGAGGCCGAGCTAAGAATTCAATCAAAAAATCTCATAACCACACACTTTATGCATCCCTCCAAAGCCACTCCCCCATAATACATGAACATACGTTACTTGAGCGGTGGTGCACTGGTTTCCTAGCTGACTGTATTAAACTACCTCATCTCTCTTTCACAGGTAAGGAAATACCAAACATTATTATAACGAACGTAAACATCCATCATCACTTTAGTCTTTACTCACAACTGTTTAACATGCATGTTACTATTTGGTACTTTTATAAACATTTTATCTGCAATTATTGTGTGACCAGTTCACAAAACCTCAGAAATATGTAAATCTATATATTGTGATATATTAATATAATAAGGATACAGGCAGAGTCCACAGGTATACTCAAAAATATTGAATTCTGTCCAAATACAATGACTGAATAGACTTATTACAGGCCTGCAATAGTCACAAACAGTAGACTTTTTAGTGTTTCTTTGTCACAGCTTTTTTTTATCTGATGAAATCTAAAAAGAAATTTTTAACAACTGTGACATAAAATGATTTTTAAGACAGTAAATACCCAAGCTGTAAGTGTGGTCAGATAATAAGTTTAATAATTATGCTAGTTTAAAGCATAGTGTGGTCTCTAATAGACTGCATTCATCCCAAGAGTGTTGGGTTTTTCAGTTTTGCTTGCCACAAGAGAAGGATTTAACCTTTTTTAATTGCTCTGGTATTTTAACATTAAATAGAACAGAACAATACAATAGAATAGACCTTTACAGTAAAACCTTAAAATGCTGGTGTGGACACAGGTCATTTGCACCTGTTAAAAAATTAAAATAAATCTGACTTGCTCTAAACTTCTACAGAAAAAGCACACTGGAAAAGAAAGCCATCTGTGTTTATTTGTTTTGTTCTCTATTTATCTGCCCCTTTGGGTGTATCTCCAGGCCCTGCAGTGAGTAAATAACCAAAGAAATAAAAACACAGAATCGGGGCACTGACATATTTTTCCAGGCTCAGAGTTCAAGGGGCCATGCATCAGAGGGCCCAGCACACATCCTCTTCCATCTATTCACTGAATTCTATGGGGTTCAGTAAACCATGCCAACTAAATGAGTGGCAGACTCAAAAGGGGTGCCAACTTAATAGCAACAATTTCCACAGGCGGTAAGTCAAGGCTATGACACCCAGACAACATTTGGAGCCAAAGTAGACAGGCAATTTAGCCAACGATTATGACCAAGAGTCTTTTTCTATGATACTTTGCTCTTTTACAGCCCACTGTGTTAGAGACATTGATTTCGTCTGAGTTGCCAATTCCATCCTTGCTGAGGGCGATACTGTCTAGCTAAATTCCCTTGAATAGCTGTGATGGTGTCAAACAAAAATATAAAAATAAAAATGAAAAAAAAACAAAAAACCTAAAACAAAACACAAATCCAAGAAAAACAAATAAACAAAATATAGAACCTGATGTTTGGCTATCTCTAGTCTTTGTAAAAAAAATGTTTTTTATTATAGGAGGATGTTTTTAGGGGCCATCCTATGAGCTTCAAGCTGACAGTGTAATCTAAAATCCATCGTATCTTTGCATCATTTGCAATCACTGAGTTTGTACTTTTAAGTCAAGACAGTAAGCAATGGTGTGGAAATCAAGGCAAGAAAATGAAACAGTAGCATGTGGGGAACACAGCTCTCAGTGGCCTCTCCTGTTTGCTGACTAATGACTGAGCGAGTAATTGAGTGCAGTCGGCCCTGCGTCTCTGATTAGAGCCAGACAGGGCCACTGAAAAGACAGAAAGACAGGAGTCAGGTCTTTCTTTATTTCAGTTTTATCTTTCAATCTCTCCTCTCCTCTCCACTGCACAGATACTTATCACATCAGATAATAAATTATATGCATACGCACTTACACAAATAGACACAGTCCCTTACACAGTGGTACTGATTTGCTGAAACAATATGTTGTCATAATTGGCCCAGAGGACAGTGACAATGACATTAGCGGCACAGAGCGAGGTAAGAAAGAACTGAACAGAACAGCAGAACTGGAGGGTTTTGTTTTAGAAATTAGGTTTGAGCAGCAAAAAGATATGTCAGCAAACTACGTCCTCACAGGTTAAAGTGTCCCTGAAGAAGAGTGTTCTGCAAAGTACGGAGCTAAACCTGTCATGTCAAACTTTGAATAATTGTCTTCTTCTTTTTTAAAATAAAAAAAAAAAACAAAACAAAAAACAAAACACAACCATTTATGCATGCCTACACGTAAATAATATTCCTGTCTCATTGTTTTAGGCCCATGGTGTTTGCTAGAGCCACAAGGTTTAATCCAAGGCTTCATTCACTGCACATGGGAGAAGCTTGACTGGGTAGAAATGCATGTATAAAAGAAACAGCCCATATTTCTGGTTGGAAGGAGAAAAATATCTGTCATTAATCACACACTTGGGTATCAAGAAGTTTTGAGAGATTAAAGGAATATTGCAATGCCTACCTTTTTTAAAGAGATGGTAAACAAATGAAAAATGGAGGCTGTGTTCCACAACTCCTAGATAACTTTTGAAAAAACAACCCTGTAAGAAGCCAATAGGGAAACCAAAACAACAAGACAAGGAGATGTAGGCAATGTCATTATTGTAATTGGAGTATGCATGGTTGCACAAAAACGGTAATATTAGTAGAAATATTGATTTTCATTGGCCATGTAAAATAACTTTAAACTGAAGTATGATCATTGTCTCTTTGGAACAAGGGCCTTATACATATATATTTAGCACATGTAAAAATGTCAGTGTTACCTGAAACAACTGGCCTTAAAGAGCACTATCACTTGCATTTTTCTAACAGGGTTGTACACCTCTTTTACTTACATGAGGATGAGCCTCATCTCAGTACTGATGGGCACATGGAGATCAACAACTATTCTACTGTAAGATAATTTTATCCAATTTGTCCTGCTTGTGACAGAATTAAGACATCTTTGTACCTGCCTGGTGTTACTTTTCCACTCACTGCTGTTCTCTGGCAGCGCTGCCATCATGGAGCAGAGGGAAAAAACACCTACTCTATTCACAACAGTCATGTGTGAAGAGAGTCAAAATGAAATTGTTATGTATGGGAGAGTTGAGTGTGAACTGCAACCTTACACAGATATTTCAAGTAAGCGATGGTTCATTTTCCATGTGTGAAAAGGCTGCAGTGTCTTTCACAAGCTCATAATTCTTCAGCATTTGTCTCTTGTGGACTATGAAAACGGAGGAAAGTGGAAGCAAACACACACACGAACACAGAAAACCCTGATGCTACAGTGCCTGCAGCCACAGTGCGGTGAGAGTGGAGGTGTGTTTGTGTGTGTGTGTGTTTGTGTTAGCGGGACCATTGCCAGTCCTGGCATGGCTGGATGCCTGTCTGTGAGCCTCCTGAGAGGGGACCAGGGGCACAACAAATTGGCACGATACACTCTTTAGTCCCACCTGCGTGTGTTTGTGTGTTTATGTGTGTGTCTTTGGGGCTAATATATGTGTGTGTGTGTGTGTGTGTGTGTGTGCACATGTGCAAAGTGAGGGCTACTTTGTGTGTTTTTTCTGAAACCCTCTGGCTGAGAGTAGCATCAGCTGCAGATACCCTCTCTCCATCCTTCTTCTTCTTCTTCTTCTTCTTCTTCTTCTTCTTCTTCTTCTTCTTCTTCTTCTTCTCATATTCTTTGTGTCTTTGGTCTTAATCTCACTTTTGACCCAGTAAGGCCTTTTCACTCATGTATATTACATAATATTAACAGAATAATTTTCAGGAATCAGTAAAGCCAGCAGCATCTACTGTTTACACAAAACACATTATAAAAGGTGGTGCTGACAATATTCTATACTTGTTGTCAACAAAAGCCACAAAAAAGCAAGAATAACAATGTTTGGACTTCCGTGATCTTTGTGGCTGTCCGCAGAATCCATTTGTATTTAACAAGGATGTCAATATTTAAAAACAAGTCACAAACATATTGTATAATTTTATTAAAAAATGAGCACAGTTTCATAAACTAATTGGGCACTAGTTTTTAGCAGATGCCACTTAATCAGGAGTAAAAGCTGCATTTGTTGGGGGATAATTTCAGCTGTTCATGCGGTGTGCTGATAAGTATTTGCTGCAGGTGGATGTTGTCTGTGGGCTTAACTTAAAATAAGCTACAGTGCTCATATTTACTGCAGTGAACGAGCTTGTACATTGATATGTTTTTTAAAAGCTCTTGGAGAAGACTGAAGCCCTCATAGAGGAATACAATATATCAGGCTTTAACTATGCTGACACTATCTGAACTAGAACAGATTCATAAATCAACAATTTGGCATTTTCTATGGGAAGAGAATAATATTAAGAAATGTCTTGTACTCTTGACTGACAGCTGTGCTGGGAATGTGAATAAACTGAAAACAGCATCTAAAATGACAGATTTTGTCACTGATTGAGAGTTGGAAAACTTCTAAAGTGAAACATCTAACCAATAGTCTTTAGCTGGGCTGGATTGATAATCTAATTTGATAATTCAAAGTACAAATTCACATTTTAGCTGGTGAGGTATGTGTGCTTTGCTACAGTCTCTAGCTCTGTTATGTCTGTGTCTTACTGTATGCTGCTGTCTGGATATCAGCCAGTTTCATATTAAAACTGAGAACACTGCTATAATGCAAGTACTTAAAATATTATGGTTTGTTAAACCATGTGTAAATACATTTACTATAGACAGTGGTAGGCTACTGAGTGGTACAATTAGAGGACCAAAATAATGAATCTAAATTTCATCATTCAACACTTATAAGTTGCCCAAAATTGCAAGCGTCACACAGCAGAGAGTCCTTACATTATCTGTGCACCTTTCACTAATGCAACTGTTAAAAACATCATCTTCAGCGGACAAATTGTTAACATGGATGTTTTACTGTGATTGTGTTAAAACCCTTCCATTCACAGAGGAAACTACCTGCAAATTAACAGTAATTGCACCGTTTTTACACCTCACATTTTCTCTCCTGACATTTACTAAAGGACAGTTTTGTTCCTTCCTCACCAAAAGGTGAAAGATGAGAGTAATTTTTTTTTTGAACATTAGGGATAGAAAAATGAAGTTAGCTTTTCGACTTTTATTGAAACTGCTGTAAATCTTTCTTTGTTCTCTAGTGAATCTAAAATGAATACCACACACCACAGACACTCAGACAGAATATGGACTCGTTCACACTATTTACACTGCAAATATTAGATGTCAATGTTAATGTTAATCACATCAAAAACATCATTATCTCTATTGCATATTTGCAATAGTTGTAGCCTGATGAGTATATTTGCCCCTCACATCACTTCCCAACTTACACACAGAATTTTGTTGTCCATTCAGAGACCAGCAAGTGTTTTGAAAATCACTGACCGACTCTGACTCACAAACAAAAATACACACATTCTTTTGTGTTTTGACTTCACATTTTAGCTTCATTGCAATTCAGAATTTCAATGGCATGAATATAACTCCAGACCTTGCTGTTTACAGGGTTATTTTTTAAGGTTAGATTACGTTTTCATGTCTAGTCTCTCTTTCCACTGTAACAGCAGTGGAGAACAGGTGGTGGGCAAGAGGGATTTGATCCTCAGGGCAGAGAGAGAACACATGTGGTTGTAGAAGCAGGGGTCATAACCACTCATCTATCTTTAAGCACCCATGTCAGTAACTTTTACAATCACTTCCTGATCCTGTACCAGCAAATAAGTTATACCTCAGTAGAAAATAAAGTAAAAAAAAATCCAAACACTTAAGATCTTGTTCACTCAGAATCTTTGCTCTTTAAAACAGTGAATGTAAATTTACCCTCGTCTGACCTGAGGTCTGTGAGGTTCTTAGATAATATTTGGATGTTCCATGGAGGTAAAGCCATTCTTGTCTGGTTTTCTTACAATCATGAAGTCACAGGGGGAATCTCTTGCTTTGCGCACGTTGGCCAAAGTCAAACAGAACACCTTTTAATTCAGAGACAATAAAAATCAAGCAGAAGCACTTGTCAGTCGTCCAATGTTGCGCATTATTCAAATAACATTGGGTGAAATATTTTTGCAATAAACACACATACTTTTGCTCACTGGCTTGCTCAGCTACTTTGTGTAGGTCCACATGTTAACTGCAGGCCAGTGGCTTTGTATTAAATTACTCAATCAGAACTAACTGTTGTACATCACCATAACATCACATTGTCATATGTGAAGGTGATCTTTGAGGGTGTCTAACCTCTTTTAAATTCTCATATCATCACTGAGGCAAACAGGAAGACAAATACTTCAAGCAGAATGAAGGACAGAGGACCAGAGTGTAGAAGGGAGAAAGCTTAGCAGGCAGAGAGATGGAAAAACAGACAGATTTTTCAGACAGGCGGGCAGACAGATAATCTGTGGACTCAAAGGAGGGGAATGTCATTGATCTCCCAGAGGACAATACAATACTGGGCCCTCTGTAACGTTACCAGCAGCCTTACACACACACATACACACACACGCACACACGCATGCACACACACACACACACAAACACAGAGGTCAGACCTTTTGGGTGTGGTGGTGAATAGAGTCTAATTCCTATTCAGTCAGTTGGAAGCTGTCTAAGTCTATAGAGTCATTGTCAGGAAGCATTACCCAGCATGCCACACACCACATCAGGCTACAAAACCACCACACATTCCGTTAGCCTTCTTTCATGACCATTTCATAACACAAACTTCAGATTTCAAAGTTCTGCTCATTGAATAGCCTCCCATTATACATTTCATCACAGAGCAGAGTTCAGGGTAAACAGAAAGGTTTTATTATTCAGTTTTTATTGATTTTTAACATATTTTTTGATATTTCTATGCAGTCAAATGACCTCTCTGAGGAAAACACAAATAAAAAGTTTACATTGTGGTCCAACAAACAAGCAAGGAAAGGTATGTTTGAACGAAAGAACCACTCTCTCCTTTTTTAGTTCAGCTGCTGCCTTTGTGTCATCCTCTTCCTAACTTCCCTCACAGACTCCCAGTCATCAAGGAAGTTGTGGCTATTTATTTCTGATTCCTTCTTTCTTGATTCTAATTAGGCAATGATATTTAACAAATCACTCCATATGCAAGTATACTAATATACATTTTTTTCTGTTCTTGAGCAAATACCAAAACTCACAAGATGAACAAAAAACATCCTGTCATTATTGTTGCACTTTGAACAATAACCTTGCATATTTGCGAGTTTGAATGTGTTTTTTAAGTGTATTTATAAAGGTGTCATGCATATTTACAACAGCATTCAGTGTATTGTACCTAAAAGCATATCAGAACAATATCTTTGGCTTTACCACACTCTGTTGATGCCAGTCTGACTGTCTTTAAACTGCAGGAAAATATTTGCATAATTACCAATTAACTATTATGCACCCGATCATTGATTTCTCAGCTTTGCACTCCATGAATATATAAGTTATGCATATCCAACCGCTTGTGAAATGCTGAAAGTTGAAGAATACATCTTGACCCTTATGTGGGTGTTTGCTCTTGAATACAGTTTGAAATCAAATATTATGGTTGAGTGAGAAAAAGCTACAAAAATAACTGCATTTAAGAAGCCCCACAGACCTTGTATCACACAATCAAAGTGAGACTTGTACACGCTGTTTTAAATGTTTTAGTTGACTGCTCAGAGTTCCTGACATATGGCGAGGCTCTGTGATAAATGATAAATGAGACAAAATCAAGTTGGCTAAAGGGAACAAAATCTCCAGCCTGAGTTTGCCATGTGAATATTTTTGTTATCTGGTTCCAGGCGAGTGAAAATGCCTCACAAAATGACAAAAATATAGATCTCCTGTTGAAGAAAAAAATATTTTAAACAGCTCTGTAATATGCATTTTTTTCCACAAACTATACGTTTCCCAAAATACACCAAAACAACAACATTTTTCAGGGAGAAAAACTGAATTCTTGCTTGACAAGCATGTTCCCATGCATTATCAATGGTGTAGCTCAGCCCCATGGTGATAAAACATTTTCCACACATGAGAGACAATGTTGGCTGTCAGTTGCTTAAAAGAAATGTTAAAATTGGAGCTATGGTTGGAAATGCAGACAATATAAATAATGAACAAGGTCTGGAAAAAAAAAGAGAGAGAGCCAATTACAGAGAGAGCTTGGAAACTGATCCTTGTCAATGTGAGACAGAAATGGATGGAGATCGATCCTTGCGGTTTCAGTAGATGTAAATATTTACAGCCCAACCAGTCAATACAGTGAGGGGAGGAGAGGGGGAATGCTAAGGACATGGAGAAAGACAGAAAGGCAGACAGACGCGGAGAAGACAGCAAGAAACAAGGACTGATTGGGCAGAAAACAGAAAAGTAATTCAACATGCACACATACACACACACACACACACACACGCTTATGCACAGCCCACTGTGATAATGGTGACATTTGCAGTGTGCCAGTGGTTGTGTGCGGCTGGCTGATGGCCTACAGCGATGGCCTTTAGAAGAGTGACAGGCCAAAATTACCATTAAGAGCCAGCAGTGTTAACCCTCCATTATATATACACCACACAATCTCATGTACACACACACGCGCACACACACACACACACTGTTCATTGCCATCTACTACTGCTCTTTGTGAGTTCAATAGCTTAATAACCTGTGTGTTGCAAAGATTTGATAGGCCTCTCTTTCTCTGCTCACCTATCTATCCCTCTCTCATCTGCTCCTGCCTCCATTTTCTGCTCTCAGCAGCTGGGTGCTCTCCACCTCCATCTCCACCTCCTCTGCTCTTATTAATTCTCCTATTTCTCCTCTTCACTTATCTATTTCCTATTTTCTTCTCTCTTCCTTTCTCTCTCCTTTCTTCATTTGTTTGTTTGTTTCCTTCTTTCTTTCTTTCCTCTGTACCTACAGTTCTTCCCCTGCACATCTCTATTTTCTACTGTCTCTTTACTCATCTCTCTATTTTTTCTCCCACTTTATCCTTGTTGTTCCAGTTGTACACTTACATATATTTTTAGTATAGTTCCTTAAGTCGGTGCTTTAATTGAAACACTAAATACACGACCAATCAAGTAACTTTGTAAACTCATTCTCACTCCAAAGTCATCATATTTGAAAGCTGACCCCTTGTTGTCACTTTTGAAAACATGGGGTTCCCCTTTTAGCGTCTGTGTTCGAGCAACTACAATCTAATCTCATGTACTGTTATATTAGAAGCTCATAAAAAGGATTTGTTGTAAGAGTGGTGGGTCACACAGGATTATCCTCCAGGAGACTGGGGTTTGAGCCCCTGTAAGACCAAAAGTCTGTTACCTTCTCTCAAATGTAATCAAGTACTTTTGGTGTCTCAACCAAACCAAAGTGTGACTGATTCACAAACTAAACCACATGTTTGAAAGGCAGGGAGACTTTGAACATCACACACAGATGCTAAAGGGGCACCTTGTGTGTTCAAAAGTGAAGAGTTGTAAGAATGTGTTCTCATTCACATCATATAATAGTCGGTGATAAATATCTTGTTGCAATCACTAAAAACACCAAACCTGTGGTGAAAAATTTTCAGAGTAAATTTTGACAATTATTTAAACAAAATATGACTCTCCAATACATATGTATGTATATGTATATCTAAGGTTTGACCAATTTTATTTCAGTAAACAACTGAATGCAAAAGTGGTTCTAAGAAGAACCATGGAAATAAAACAATAACTTATATTTGACTAAGACATACTGTAGGTCATATTTAAGGGTTATTATCTCATGCAAAGAATGTCATATAAATAAAATAACAGCCGGTAAGGCAAGTTTTAGCTTTTTATATATTATTAACATAACCCTAACCCCGCCTCAGCCTCCTCGGTTGAGGGATGTAGAGGCTTTTCCCAACAATACTGACCTTGGCAGCAGGCGATGGACAACAACACAGACGAACAAATAGACCCACTGATACTCTACAGGCTGCACTATTTACTGGTCTGTAAAGTCAAGATGGGAGTTTGTGCACTGCTGTGGTGTGTGTGTGTGTGTATGTGTATGTGTGTATGCATATGCGTGTCTGCGTGAGAGAAAGCTCTTGCTTGTATGCGAGACTTTGTGTGTGTGTGTGTGCGTGTTGTGTGCGTGCATGTGTGTGTTATCAGGGTAGTGCAGACTCTGCTGTCCAGCGGTGTGTGAGATGAGACAGAACGAACGATTTACCACCATGAAACACTAAGCAGACTATTAAACACGCACCCACACACACGCACACACACACACATACACACACACACACACACCTTCTAACTACAGACACACACTTTAACTCTTATCTGTTGTACTACACACTACACATGCACACATGCACATACACATACTCATATTTAGCATTAGTGTTATCAGAGGTCACTATTGGTCCCTATCTTAGCCAGGGGCAGGCACTTGGGCCTGTTTGATGACAGGCGTATCTGCAGATGGAAAACTAACCAGCCAGCTGTCCAACACTCTGCCTCACATACTACACACTCAAACACAGCACTTTGCTAATACTGGGCTAAAGCCTTGGATCGGTAAAGAAACTCTTTAAGCTGGCACCCTTCAACAGGTAGGGTCAGCAGGGTCGGCAGGGTCAACTACAGGTGTAATAGGTTGTAAATGCTATTTATTTAGTTTTTCTATGTAAACAGGCACCCCCCCTATTTTTTGTTAATAAGCGAATCATTCTATCCACATTTTACAATTCACACTAACTTAAATACATTACACATACATACACATACACAACAAGACAACCACATCAATAGAGGGTGCTAGAGGACTGCTGTGGGTTACCAAGAGAGTAGCTGCCGAGCTCCGCTCATGCGCAGCTCAGAATAAATGAGCGGAGCGGAGCGAGCGAACACTGACTTGTGTCTCCTCTTTGTTAATCCACAGGTAATGTAAAAATCCTCATTTTCTGAATGAAAGCATAGCCAGTGATTGATGTGAGTGCTTCTATTATTCTGTGTTAATGTTTTGACTCGATCTTAAGATCGATAGTATGTTAACAAGTTTGTTTTTTTTCATTAATCGTCCCGACGTGTGTCGGCTAGCTGCATTATTTTGGTTAGCTAGATTTCATTTCATAGTCGTTTGTATGAGTGTGTATTAGCTAGCTGTAGCATGATGTGGTTTGTTAAACCGTTAGGAGAAATGCCAGCCAGCGATGTCTGGGCTGTAGTCTTTGTTAACAGCAATGCTAAATTACGATTGCATCGGCGTTCATGGCGCGGTGCCGCCATTTTGTTGTCGTGTGTTCAGTGTGTGTGTGTATTGGGTGAGTTTGATTGCCAGTAACGGTACAGTGAATGTG
>JAPZDY010000025.1:18001294-18016784 GCA_029783645.1 Ctenochaetus hawaiiensis
CTCAAACTTGAAACATACACTTTCTAGACAATTTTCCTTTTTTTTTTGTTAAAAAAAATAGGTTCAGATCACACAGACTGCTCCTTCAGGCAACAGTTCACCTTTGCGTTCTGCATCCAAATTTGATATCATACTTATATGTAGTTATCAGAAATATATGTTATTACTGATCAAGGGATTTTCTATATCAATCGTCAATCTTTATCATTGCCCCAATACACAGACCAGCTCTACAGACTCACATATAAATAAACACACACATTAAATTGGAACAGTAACAAAATGGCTAAAAATAAATGAGAGATAAGAGAAAGCATGGTTAAATTGAAAAAAAAAAAAGTAAAAAAAAAATACAAGACTGTTAAAAATCTATTTTGGTCTCTAGAGAAACTCCCTTCCTGCTGATATTTGTTTTGTTCCACTCGTTCTGTTTTTATTGTCTAACTACCCCAGGCCAAACCATCACAAGTGTCTAGCTGTGGGGGGGTGGGGCAGTGGTGGCGGCGGTGGTGGTGGCGGTGGTGGTGGAGGGGCTTGGGGAAGCAGCCAAGTTGAGGCAACACTCTGCTGCTGCTTCGATTTACATTCAGGAGCCATTTTATGATTCCGCTACCCAGAATTCACTCGGAGAAGGTCTCCCACTTTCTGTCTCACTCTCTCCACCTCTATCACTCTCTTCATTATCACTGTCCACACCACAAGAGAGTGAGGGAGGAGAGGCAGAGGGGGGCGGGGGGCGGGGGGCGGTGGAGGGTTAAGAGGGAGGGAAGTGGAGAGAAGGAAAAGGTGAGAGAGAGAGAGAGAGAGAGAAAGAGAGAGAGAGAGAGAGAGGTACAGAGAGCTGCAGCGATCTGCTGAAATATTCATGTTGGTGCCAGCAGCTTTTCCATTCCCCGCTCAGCAGGGGGCTGCTGTTTGATACATCCATCGCTCTCCCTCGCGCTCTCTCCCTCTCTCTTTGCTTACCCCCCTCTCCACTCACTCTCTCCCTCCTCCATCCCTCTGTCTCTCTTAACTAGTAAGGTTAGTAGATAGTAAATGCTCATCGAGAGATGGAGGACCGATCCTCTTCCTAAACCGGGACAAAGCACTGCTGCCCCTTGGCTTTCTCATTTTCCATATCACCCAAAATTAAACAAATCTTTAGAAATCAAAGCTTCTGCACACGTGTCTCCATTGCATACTAATTTATTCTAATAAATGACCAGAATGTAAACCTGAATATATAGGTTTTACACACTATCACCGGCTGTTTGGAATGAATGATAAGACAACATATATTATGAGATGACAAAAATTTTTCTCACTTCAGTGATTTTTCCCTTCTTTTTTATGCGGTGGTGGCCGACACTGAGATTTTTCTAGATGTCTGTTGAACATTGTGAGTGACCGGCAACAGGAGTGTTGTGTGTTAGTGATATGACTATAAAATTATGACATGCATTGATTTACTGATATGAAACTACACAATGGCTACAGAGATAAGGGATTTATGCATGACACTCACTTCTATCATTTTCAGTTCATGTTAATTATATTACTGAAAAAAATCAATGATAAATAAAGATGAAAAAAGTAGAGCTGAAAGTTCAGGTCACATTTTAAAAACATAGGCAGTTAAACAATATTAGAAGGTTACAATAAAAAGACAGCTATAAAAGTATATTTACATAATAACAGCATAACTGTCTATCAGTGATATAAATAGAATGGAAAATTTCAGCCGTTTTAAACAATATCAGCTCATTACTTGTAACTATCTCAGACTCCACAAGGTGAAAGCTGCCATGGCTTCACCTCCACTGTTTCCTAATCAGGGGCATTTATTTATTAATTTAATTTCGAGCTCCAACCTCAAATAGCTACCAGCTAGTTAACAACTAATCACAGTTATTTATTGAAGAGTTATTCAGCCAAACACAGTTGGGCAGCAACACTCAAGGTGAACAGGAAAGGTAATTAAACAGTCCCATCTGTGTTACATTTGGCTTTTGGGAGTATCCTGTCTTTTTGACATGAAACAAGCCAATGTGAAGAAGGATTAATTGTGAAAATTAAGCTTAAGTCTGAGGAAAATAAAAGTAAGAGAGCAGAACAATAAGAAATTTAAAGAGTACTGACGGAAATCTAAAAACAAAATGTTTAAAAGAGAATATTTCCTGCTCCTCATGTTTCAGGAAAACAGTGACATGGCTCTGTTAGGTGAGGGTGTCACAAGTTCATGTCCTTTTCAGATAATACTTCACTCTCACTATAAGTTTCTCCACACAGCCAAGAAAACAATCCAAGGGAAACACTGCTGAGGATGAAAAAACAGCAGCTGAAGTCTCAGAGGGCGAGGTTGTGCCTTTCGGTTAAACAACCGCATCATTTTATTTAGAACTGATGTCAGAGCCAGTGGTTAAACAGGGAGGGGCAGCCTGTGCAGCGGCACTGTATGTGTTTGTGTGTGTGTGTGTGTGTGTGTGTGTGTGTGTGTGAGTGTGTGAGTGTGTGAGTGCGTGAGTTGGGGTGTGTGGTTGCATTTAACCAGCACATGTGTTGGGGGGGGATGTGGCAGATGTTGCAGAGGCAAGGATTAGTGCGTGTGTCTTTAAGCGTGTGCATTAAAAATATCTTCACCACAGCAGGAAGCCACAGCGGCCAATTACAGCACAGCATCTGGGCTTGCACACATTTATTAGTGTGTGTGTGTGTATGTGTATGTTTGTGTGTGTGTGTGTATGTTAGTGTGTGTGAGTGTGTGTGTGTGTTTTTTGTGTGTGTTTGTGTGTATGTGTATGGAGGGGATGGGGAGGTTCAGGCGGAGTTCAGGTTATTTACATCTTAGCATGTAGAGTTTCAGTAAATGTTGCATTGTGTTTGTGTGTGTGTGTGTGTCTATGTGGCAGTAGTGAGCCTTTGTGCCACAGCAACAGACTCCAAAGACACACCATGAAGAAGAAAACTGGTGGGGGAGAGAATTAGAGGGAAACATATGAGAATAAATACAATTTAGAAAAGTAGACAATGGTGAAAATGGAAAAGACAGTTTGGGGTCGAGAAGGTTGGGAAGAAAAAATGTAGCCCGGTCATTTCCAGCGGAGATGTGACACATTGTTCTTTGTCTGTGCACTCTTACACACAAGAAGGTGTAGAGTGAAAATGCAACCCCAGCAACAAAAGGTACAATCGCACATTTTTAGTCTGTTGCATAATTCCCTCTGGAGTCGGTGGAAAACTAATTCTGTTCATTTTGTTTTCTCTTTTTAATTAAATCGCTGCTGACTTGGTTGACTGAATAGCTGTTAGATGGTTGCGAGCCATTGGGTTCACTTTATTTCCATTTGAATTAATTTAATCAGCACAGTAAATTAAATACTGCAGATAAAAGATCACAACCATATTGTCAAAAATGTATTGTTTCCTGAACGAAAGGTTTAATTTATTTTGTCCACTTTCACATTCTCTACATATAGTCGTTAGCTGACAGTTTTTGTCAGAGCTAAATTTACTGTGAGAATGACTCTGTCTCTGTAGTTTCATCATGGTTGATGCACTAAATTGATCTCACTTGTACAACCTAGCAGTGTATCTTTACATTTATATTTGCTGTTGTTTTCAAATTTCCGTCTTGGAGCATTTAAGGCTGAAATCAGCTAAAGCCTTACAAGACAAATTCTGTGGATGACAAGACCATTAATAGGCAAAGAGAAAACCTTTGTCCATTGTTGTTATCATTAGATAAACGATCAAAAAACTCACAAGGCCAGTAGAAGGAGAGTGTTTGTTTGTGTGTGTAAACCTACACGGACAAAACAATAGAAGAAAAAGGGAAATAAGCATTAATCACCTGTGCGCCTCTAATCCTTCGTGGTATTTCAGGGAATTAAAGGAGAAACCCAATTTTAATTGAGCGGCTCTGACAAGAAAGCATAATAATTACTTTGTAGAATCTAAGAAAGCAGCTTCTGCAGGAGGCACAAGAGGTTATTGATGAGAGGAAAAGCCTGCTGTACCATTGCTACTAATTATGATCAGGACTATGTGAGATCACGCAAACAACCACATATTCATTGGTATGATCCATCCCACTAATGCCTATTTGCTTGCTGGTGATGAAAGGATTGTCTGGTATTTAAAAAGATTTTCCTCCAAATCACCCCAATTCAGTTTTTAAATCTACTGCGCATGTTCCTTTAACATCTCATGAAAATATCAAAGCTTTGGGTCATTTTACAAAACTACATCCATCTCTTCATACATGGAAATTTAAGTACAGTAATAAATCACCACACAGCCAGTTTGTCATGCTGGTTCATCTCAGTGAGTAGTTGAGCTACAGGTGATTCATGACAAACTGAAGTCTCTCCCTGTCGTTACAAAGCATGAAGGTTACTGTGGGGACACGTAATGGCACCAGATGACTGGAGATGAAAAAAAGAAGAGTTATGATGGAGCTTTACAGTAGGTGGAGCAAAAAGAAAATGAAGAGAAAGAGGTTGTACAGTGAGATAAAAGTTGTATTCAATGAGTAAGAAAGCTCTTAAATAACTTCAGAAAAACTCCAATCGACCAAGTCATCAATCAAGGTTTTTCTTGTGTGTGTATGTGCCTAAGAAGAAAGTCCACTCCAATCTGAGCACATTGACAAGTGGCTTCCATTATTCATTCGTTCAGTACAGATACTGTGTTGGCAGCACATTTGGTAGAGCACACCTTCGTAAAAACACTTGCTTGCTTGTTTGTGTGTGTGTCTGCGTGTGCATGTGTGTGTGTGTGTGTTACATAAGAGTGTAGGATTATAAGTGCAATTTATTGAACACCCATTATGCAATTTGATGCATTTTCCTTCCTTTATTCTACACAGTACAAACACATTCACACAGTAATGTTAGAATAAGGGTTAAGGTTAGCATTCATGACAATACATTATATTGGAGACCTAACTTCTTAATATTACAATTCAAATGGAATAATAGAGGATGATTTTTAATGAAGCTCTTTTGTTGGGTTTGTAAAGCAGTTGTATCTACAGATAACTCTTAACACAGACACACATGCACACACACACACAACATACACATAACACAAAACACACTACAGCCTATAAGGTCTGACAAAGGTAATTTCAAGTGGGTAACCTTCTTAAGGTGGTTATGTTCAGTCTGGCAAGAAATAATTAAAATTTTGCTTTGACATTAGTAAATGACATTGGGATTGTGTTACCATTTTTAATTAATTGAATGAACGTAAAACGACCCCAGTCCTGCTGTGGTAATTAGTTGTTAGACAGCTCATATAGAAAATCTATTGGTCTCAAAGAAAGACTAATGGCTTCGGGTGTGTGCTGCCTATCCATACTCACAAATGCCTTGACTGACTATTTGCTATTGTTTTTATTGTACTGACCACATGTAGCAATTGACCAAAGCTGGCCCGTTAGTTCAGAAAATAGAAAGACAGAGCAGTGCAGATTATAGATTGCTGCAGTGCAGAATTACTGTATTAAGTAGCATAAGATAAAACAGGTAAAATATCCACTTAGACAATGCGGGGCCAGGCTACTGACAGCAGCATCGTAAAGCGTCAGTGTAAAGGTTATTTGTTTATGTGTAAAGAAGTGAAGTAAGAGCAACTGTGATTTTACTTAAAAAAGCTTGTCGGTCTTTAACATTTGTGTTTTTTCTTTAGTTTTTGCAATGAGACTAATAATAAAAATTTAAAGTGTTTTAGTCACTTCTGTCCAATCAGAGTCAAAGCTGGAACTGCCTCTTGGGGGAAATGCTACTAAAATCAAGAAACATTAAAATCTCACTTATGTAATTCATGTGCAAATGCAATGAAAACCTGTTAATCTGTTTACTTTACTCCGGTTACTTTTTGTTTGTCAGTGTATGCTTCACCTTGGAACATGTTCAATTGTGTTTTTCAATCATTTCTACTTCATTCTGGAAAAACACCACCACCATCATGTGCACAGTTACAAAAGTCCATGTAATCCAGTCATCCAAATTTCTGCTTAATGCAGCCTGGTCTACTGCAAACCTGTCTCTGCAGGGAATAAGCTTTTGGGTAATCGCTGTAGTTGTGCTCTGCCCTACCAACCACAAAAAAATGAAGAATACAAAGGCCAAGCAAAAAACAACAATTTATAAGCCCTCAGAGACAGTTATCCAACCCAGCGCCCTTGTTGGCCTCGACCTTGCAGTTTTTGTCCCTGTACACTGCTGTTTCAGCTTACTATCTGTTCATGTGTAACTACTGCCCCCCAGTGGTCAAGACTACTCACTGCCTCCATAGCCACAATGCAATGTGGAACACTTGATTGAAAACAGGGTTTTTATGAGGGCAAAAACCTTTTTCACTTTAATGGTCTGCAAAATAAATAAATAAATAAACTGGGTTTCCTGCTTAAAATCCTTCCTTCTCTGGAAAATGTATTTTGCATTTCATTAGTTTTACTTGGATGTTTGACCTTCAAATAATCACTACAGGTAGTCTGGATCCAGTCATGCAATGTGAAACTTAAAACCTGCCAGGTCAGTGCAACATACACTGAAGAGGGAGACATCTTGTGTACAGCAGTTAGATATGCAAAATGAACAATCTTTGTATATTCACATAGTCCTTTTATTGTTAACTAGATGAGAGATTAGGAAGTGGGAGGGTGTGGGAGTGCAAGAACCTAAACAAGTAAATTGACATTTTTGGTAGAATGAATATATTTGACACCAATCTTCATTTAAGGCTGAGTATTTTGGTCAGAAACAGAGAGGATCTTGAAATTGATCCGTATTTCATTTTATTTAAATTGCAGATTTAACCTTGAGATCATAAAACGTCAGTTGATAAATTTGATGCCCTTATTTGTCTTTACACTCCTGCGTTGTCAATGATAATAAATTGATTTGTATCTTTCCTTTTTTCAAAGTCATATTATTGTCATTACTAATGCAGGTGTGAGAGGGACTTATTTTTTTTTAAATGTTCCAGCTGGTGTCTTCAAGGACGCTTCACCATCCACCATCTGACTTATTACAGCAGACTGTCCCTCTGATATAATAACCAGCTGCCTTTTTAACTGACTGATGTGTTATTTTGTAAAATTAGTTTATTCACATTCATCTTTAAACCATTTGCTTGCTCAGCTCTTGTTTTCTTCTTCCTAATGTTGTCAGTCTATTTTTGCAGCCTTCTATCTATTAGATATCAGCATCCTTAAATGCACCACAAAAATATGGTGGATTATCTCAACTCAAGCGAGACTGAATCTCTGCAAATTGATTTTTCGCAGTTTTGCTTAAAACAATAACAGCTTTGAATGCAGCATATCAAGCTGAGTAATCAATAAGGGGGGCTCAAACATGCAAAACTACAAATAGTGCAACTTTGGTGCCTCACATAGACACCCACTCTCCTTTTGCCTATCAACATCATTTATCATCAGTAGCAGAGCTGTCGTTATCTGTGGCTCCACTCCTCCTCTTGCCTTAGGCTGTGAATACCTCTGAGGGGACTGACATCTTCGTTTCCTCCCAATCTAATATCACCTCTGGGCCAGTTCAAGCCTGTAATGTAGCATCATAGCTCCAACATAGCTGTCATTTCTTGACTCCATGATAAAAGAATTTAAATAAAAACCATAAAATAGCAAAATTAGCAGATACATTTTTATTTTTCCATCTAACTGTGTTTTTTAGTGTAGAATTTTCATAAAAGTTTAATTTTCTTGACCTTCTTAAGCACCTAGGAGAGAAAACAAATTATTATCTTAGAGATAATGATTATTAAGTTTGGGTGAATGAAACAGGAACAACTTAAATGCTTGTTTATGTGGTTATTGTCAATATGTGAGCTGACAAACAGTATTTGTCAGCTGTCAGAGAAGTGTCCTTGTCGGGATCTTGGACAGGAACACGACTTCCTCTGCACCAGCAACAACTGGACTGAAAGCACACACACTGTCTGCGTCAGTGCACCATGGACAGAGCCGCTGTGGTGACGGCCCGCAGGACTCCCTCACTACCAGAATGCAACATCTCGACCTCTACCTTGGCCTTCGACCGGCACTTTGCCACAACCGCCAAAGGATTGCTCTTCCTGGCTGAGATAGTAAGTGTGAATACGGATTTGAATGTGTTAATGATAGAAGACTGTGTCATAAGAAAACACTCAGTGGTTCTGGAATGTCTTTTTTATAGCAAAAGGTAGTTTTTGAGGGAAATTATTGTACATTTAATAAGACTTGTCAAGATTGGCTACAATTTTGATGTTAAGGTCAAAAGATAAGGATGTCACATTTATTTATCTAAACAGATGATGTAGCAACACACCTCTTGATCTGTTGGATTTGTTTCTGATCTGCAGTTCTACACATATTAAGTTTCATTAATTAGACTTTAAGTCTGTATATCTTGGGATTAAAAATAGGATGAACAAATCGTGGTGGTGACCATCAGGCCGACTGAGAAAAACTATTTCTGTGAAAATAGGAAGGTAACCCAAAACACATCAAGCAAATCATGTCTTCCCTCTTTTTCTGCCGCATTGTGTCTCTTCCTTTCTAAATCAGCTGACGGAAGAAGTCAGGACAGCTTCTCAGTAAATACAGTCTGGCTGGCTGCCACGCAGAGGCAGGGCACGCCACAGCTGGACTGATCTGTCATGATTGTACATGATTACAAGTTTTGAAAATCTAATTTTGCTGACAAACTCTGCAGCCATTTATATTGGAAGTTAGAGTTTTAGATTTAATAGAGAGCAAGATTGTGGGATTATACAGTATATAACTTCGACCATAGATTATATGATGATGAAAACTAGAAAATCCTGAAAGAAAAACTACCCTGAAATGAAAATTCTGACTTTTGTGGGAACATAAATGCGACAGGTGCTCTGAAACGTCTCTGTGACTTTGCAGATTATGATGTAAAATTGATGAAATATTTCATTTTAAAGGAAACTGACTCTTAAAGTCATGCTTCAAACCAGCAAAATGTTTTCTTCCTGTGATATGAAACATTCAGCAAGAATCTTTTGTTGTGAAACAGGAAGGGTGGGTTTGGATTAGTGCTGGAAGGAAAGAGATTCAGTTACTCACCACAACACTTTGAGTCAGAGGAGATGGTGATGTGGAATTTGGAAATTACTCATAGAACAAGAAATGAAAAGCACAGAAGGTTCATGAAAGGGAAACTGAAATGTGACATTTGTTTTTTTTTTATAGGATTTTTGGTTTGGCTTTTAATTTCCTACTGGCTAAGCTGTTCATCAGCTACCCAAAAGTGCCACATTTCATGTATTGTACTTTACAAATTTAACTGGTAAAATAAATTGGAGTTTGCAGCTTTGACCTTAGTCTATTCTTCCATCACTTCACAAACAGAACAAATGTGTCCAGTGTTTTCCTCAGTCATTGTTGGCAGTTTTAATAATCTGCTTCTGTTGGCGGAAAATACCCACAAACCCTGTCAAAGCTCATTTGTCTCTTCTTTCCTCATTCTTTTAGTTTAATCTCTGTCCTTTTCTTTCTTTCATTTCCTTCTTTCACTCCCACATAAATCAAGGAGATTCTTATGGTTGTTGTTGTTTCCCCTCCTCAGGTGTGTGGTACGTTGGTGTGGATTTTGGTTGGGGGTACTGACTATTTTCATCTGTCTTCTCCCTACTGGGTGATGTTTGTGGCCATCTTGTGCTGGGTTCTGACCATATGCCTGTTTATAATTTACCTCACTGGAGCCCACAACAGGATACCACAGGTCTCCTGGACTACACTGGTAAACACACACACACACACACACACACACACACACACTCACTCACACTCACGCAAACACTGCTATGGCTTTTTTTGTGTGAGAAACAGTGTGTGTCTTTTTGTTTCCCAGTCACTGTGTTTCAACTGCAGTTCCACGGCTCTGTATCTGGTGACTGCAGTGGTAGATGCTCTCTCAGTCAACCAGGCCATTAGGGGGCGACACAACTATAACTGCTGGGCAGCATCTGCAGTAAGAGCACTCCTGTCAACACGAACTGCTGAGGGAAATATTTGTTTGTTCACATTACACATGAATGTCAGGAAAAACAGCTAAAACACAGGCTTCTCCCTCAAAAAAAAAAAGAGAAACATTACAGGATTTTTCACAAGACTGCCACTTTTTTAGAATAATAACAAGAGTCACATTTAAATGTAAAGTACAGATTACTAGTTACTCTGTTAAAAATGAAATGCCAGTATTTAATTTAATTCATCAGAGTAATGCAGTTTATTTGGGGAACATTCTATCATTTATAACATTTGATTATATTTTGTCCAAAGAATTTTTACACAGAGTTTTAAGTCTTTCTTTAACACAGCTGTTTGTTGTTTCATTAACTTTTGCAGATGTTTGAGATCAAGCATTTCTTTGTCGACAGCACTTTTCCTCCTGCTCATTCAATTTATGAATCTACAGTTTGCCTTTACATATAGATGGTTTACTTCGGAGGTTAGTTGAAATCTTATAGGTGCTGAATATTACCTAATAAATATTATAGTAGTACAGTGAGAGCAGCCTGTATTTGTGGATAGAGTACAATAGAAACAATATAATTGAAGGATCAGGATCAGATGTTCTTTTTTGATGTGTAGTGTGTTTTTTTTACTACAAAATAAGTAATAAAATTCAAATAAAGTAAAATATCTTCACATAACATCTGACATTATAAAAATCAGTTACAGACATGAGGTTGTGTCTTCATCATGATTCTGTCTTTGTAGCTAAAAGTAGGCCAGTTGTCTCCTGCTGGTTAACAACGAAAGACTCACTGTTTTGGGTTCCCCACTGCTTTGAATGAATGCTTAGAGTGTGTAGGTAATGAGTAAATTAAGCTTTGAAAATATTCAATTTCACATTTACCCCTTTTCTTTTGCTTTGTCACACTCCCTCCCATGTTCTTTTCTTCCCTTTCACACTTTTCAGTTCTTTGCTTTTCTCAACACACTGTGCTATGCAGGAAGCAGCTACCTGAGCTACCGTGCCTGGAAAACCACAGAGGAGGGACAATAAAAACAGACGGTTCTGACTTTCACTGAGGAACTTGTGAGATCACAAAGACTGAAAATAAAACTTGTATAGAAACTGTATGATCATGATGGAATTGTATGTTATATGTCATTTCATTAGCAGGCAGAGGCAGATTGTTTTTTTTAAACAACAGGAAAACTGAGCTTATTGATAACAAGTTTGTTGAATAAAACTTTAATTAGAATTTGAAGTTGCATATATGAGAATGCTGCACACATGCTGTCAGCTGTTCACATATTCTAAAGTGCATTTTCTAGATTTCACAGGAAAAGACAGTATGATCCCCAACACACAATTAAGACTGAGACATTGAGTTCCTGTTATATTTTAATGAATGTTTTTCTAATTGCCACGAGGTCATAAAGCAAAAAAGTTTAGTGCAAGAGTATAATGCATGCAACAAAATTTAACATAATCTCTAGACTGAATATTTCTCCAACGACAAGAAGGACAGAAATACAAATCATACAGACATTAACATGATCTTTTGGTGTTCTTCCAGTAAGAAATCCTCAGAATACTTGTCATTTTGTTTCAGTGCAAAAATCGCTACTTTGATTCCTTCAATGCTCCAGATGTGCAAAATGCTTTAAATTAAGGCCCCTTCATTTTATACATAGAGAAGCATTCAGCATAAAAAGTACATAGATGACATGTTCGTGTTTGGTAGATCCTGTCTTCATCTGACTGACTTCATCTTTTTCAGTCAATGTTATTATTTTTTCAATTCAGTAATACAACATTTTTTCATAGATCCAGTTTGTTGATACAAGTACAAAAGGGGTATGCTTTTGTCACATATAACATAAATGATTGACTAACTAAGTAGCCGTAATATTTTAACTCATGTTAATAAACTGCAGTGCTGTTGCTGCCGTGGTCTTCATTCATTTCGACCTCCCCCCAGTGAGCGGCCAGGGAGGTGATCCCGGCGTGATTGGTTCGTCCACTCAGCATTTTGAGCACAGCATCCGGGTGGAGCGGGTAGAAGTTAAAGGACACCTGTAACACAGCACCAATGATCAGTACATGACAATAAGTAGCCATAGCAATAAATACAATGTACAGAAATTCCAAAAGTGAAAGACCTGGTATGGCTGGCCGGCCATCAGAAAGCGCTTTCTGGAGGTCACAAATATCAGCTGATAGATGTAGTTGGTGTGATATTTACCAGAGACCTGTAATATGAGAACAAGTTAACACAGTTGTTATTGTGTTTAATCCTCAGGAAGTAAACAATTTATGCATTTATACATAATAACAGATTCTTATATGGTAATATTGCAGAACATTACTCATTTTAAAACAATTGCCACCACTATCTATATTTTGTAAACCTGCATTATAAAATTTGTCTGTGATAATATAAAACATGCATATGAACATTTAAAAAAACAGTAAATGTTAATAAATAGTACATTTAAATGGTTAAAATAATTAGGAGAAAAAACTGAAAAGAAAATATTTTCAAAACAAAATTTTCTCTTTTGAGCAGACACCCTCTGGGGCAACTCAGCACTAATGTTTCAGTAGCAATAAAATATCTCACCTGAGTAATGAACTCATTATCAAACAGTTCCATCTCATGTGTTATGCCATGTACTTTTCCAACTACTTTGGACCAGATGTATCCGTAGCGCAGCTGGATACTGAAAGGTCAGACACAGAAGGGAGGAAACACTGATAAGCACTGAGACCATCTGAAGCAGAGAGGGATGAAATGATTCATCTTGAAGGCTGCTTGACCTCACCTGTCAGCTTTTTAAAATAGCCTTCATTAAGCTTTCAGTTTCTCCCTTTGATTTAGAAAACAGCAATATTCGCCTTATTCATCTTTTAATTATATAACAGCATTGAATGATAACAATTCATGTAATCATTGCAATTTAAGGTATAGGAAGAATTTAAAAATAACATACCATTTTAAAAATAAATGAAACAAAAGTTTTTAAAATATCCATCAGATTTCATTAAAGTATAGTGATGATAACAAACAAGGACAAGGAAAGTTTCCAAACCACCCAGTTCTTAACAGAGAGCTGCTAACTAAACATTTATTAACACCACCTGTGACAAAATGCACTGGACAGGCTGGCTACAAAATAAATAAATAAACAAATAATTAAAATACACCCTCCCCTCAATTAAAGAAAAATCAACCCTTTTTTTCCCGACCTGATGACCATTTTAAATATCTTCATACAGTCCCTGACACATATGTAAAAAAAGGATAAGAGACTGACCCAGTGATGTAAGCGTTGTTTTGCTCCCATAGTCTGATGGCTGTGATACGTCCCTGTCCTTCTGTGGAGAAGGAAGTGCCGCTGCCGCCTCCAACAGCCTTAGAGTAGGAGTAGAGCCCCACGCCAGCTGGAGAGGTAGAAAACATTGTTACCTATCAGACAAGAAGCTGCTGCTTTGTAACTTTTTAACATCCTAAGTTTGTGACTGCAGGTCTCAAAGAATATGTCAGCTTCTTACATCTTGCCAGGCAGCTGGTGCAGAGCAAAGCGAAGACCAGGACAGAAAACATTTTGGTGCGACAGGGCGTCCAGAGACAAGACTGGAATCAGAAAATAACATCATCATGTAGTCATCAACATCTTTAGGAATATCCGTAAACGGGACCTTTAGAAGCAGTAACTTAACAGACTACATGACCAAAAATCAGTGTGTACATAATAAAATCATTACAATTTGAATAATCAGCGTCTGCAAGCACAGTGAGATGCTGTTAAAGTTGGAAAATCAGAGCTTTAACCAAGAGAGTTAAAATCTGAAGAACTCACCTTATCTCCTGAAACCAGTTTGAGTCCTGAGCTAAGTGTGAGCTGTGACACTGTGACACTGCCACTTATATACTATCTCTGAATCCCTCACCATGTACGCACATACGCACACACGCACAACACAAAAAACCCCACAAGCATTCCTACCTGTCACACTGTGACAGTTGGACAAAAGCATGCCTGCTTTTATTTGGTTCAGAGGTGTTTGCTTCTGGGAATTTGAAATTTGACCAGGAAGAGCAAGTCATATTAAAGTTGGTCATGAAGCTGAGTAATATTTTTCACACAGCATTTATTAAAAGAAAAGCTGTCATATTCAGCTTAAAGCAGTTTGTAGTGTCAATTTCCGATCAATCTGCGACTCCTTTAGCTGTTCTAGAGCTTTAAATGATATCTAATAATCATCATCAGCAGATACAATTTGTCCATTTGTCATTAAAATGTATGCTCACCTTTTAATATTTTTTATGCTCTTCTTGTTATGATGGTTTAAAATGTAGGTTTAGGAGTTCATTCCTGATGTTGGACATAGCATAGATGGGAAGTACTTAAACGGGAATAAATCTAGATGATAATAAAGTGGATATGAAATGATTGCAAGTTCAACAAAAGCCTAAAAAAGCAAACCTTTAGTTGTGACTGTTCCATCAAGAGATGATACTAACTCTGATTACTGGAATTATCTACAACATGTTATCCCAAAAAGAACTTAACTTTCGGGGGTTTATATACCTGTTCGCCTTCCATTGGACACCCAAAATAAAAGTGGTTCTTTTAATTACATGCTGTATGTAAGCTGCAGGTTTG
Source organism: Ctenochaetus hawaiiensis (assembly GCA_029783645.1). NCBI lineage: Eukaryota > Metazoa > Chordata > Actinopteri > Acanthuriformes > Acanthuridae > Ctenochaetus > Ctenochaetus hawaiiensis. Next base: position 18,015,939 of record JAPZDY010000025.1, read on the forward strand.
ATTTAGTCATGCAACTTTTGTGAATTTGCCAGTTACTAGATTTAATTATGTGTCTGACTTGTTTTCTATTGATAACTAAATGTGATTGATTGAACACTTGCCACTTATTAGGTAATTTCCAGAACAACAAGCCAAATTTCTTGCGGAGCTTTATTATTGCTTAAGAAAGGTCTGACTGCTCATTATAATAATCATTTTTTTATCTGTCTTTTGTAAATGTGTGTTTTTGGGGGGAATTCCCTCAGATCTGTCTCAGATCTGTTTTGTGTCATTTGTGTTTAACAAACCAGTCAATAGTAATTAATGCAAAAACTTTTTATTTTGATCCGAACACAAAGGTATGCCACAGAGAGGACAAATCTGTTTTTTTCCCTCACAAATTGATTTTCAGCACAGTAAGAGATAATATTCTACAAAGTGGTGAAAGCCATTTGAGAACAACATGAAAGGAAAATTACAAAATGTTGTTCTTTTCTTGCAATGGCCTCTTGCGTGCTGGCAAAATAATTTGTAAATCTCAGATTTTTTGAATGACTTTTCACCAGTATGATGCACTCCCTTGTGTTTTCTCATATAAATAAAATCAAATGTGTCAAGTTTGAATTGATTGAATACTCCATGACTTAAACAAATGTTATCTTCCAGTTATACACAAAAACCACATAATGACATGAGAGGAAAATTGGAGACAGCATTGTTCTAACTGGTCCTGCAGGTATTTCTGTTGTGTCATATTCATTTCTCAACAACAAAACTTCCTGCTTATGGTCATCAGCCACAAACAAAATTTCAATACAACAATTAAAGAGTCATGGCCATAGTTGGTTCTTTATTATATGAATTTTA
>JAPZDY010000025.1:18016884-18042826 GCA_029783645.1 Ctenochaetus hawaiiensis
CATCAGCCACAAACAAAATTTCAATACAACAATTAAAGAGTCATGGCCATAGTTGGTTCTTTATTATATGAATTTTACATTTCGAACTACATGCTCTCCCTCATTTTTTTACCCTCTACGTAATTGATTTAAAACCAATCCCGCCAATCTGAACATATCAGTTGGCATTGTGGACTTTACTTTTTTGTTACATGCTGATGAAATTATGTTGGTTGTCAGGAGGAAAATTGTGCAAAAGATGCCACATATTTGCAATATAGTTTTGTAGTAAATTGAGACCAAAGGCAAAAAATCAGATTTTACACTGCAGAAATCTCTTTTATCAGCAGAGCAGCCATGTTTTTTTGAGTTTTCATCAATGCCATCAAAGTATACCACTTCTTAAAAAATATGTTTTTTTTTCTTAGTGAAAAAAGGAGAATTTCACAGGGCAGAAAGCTTCAGTAGAGTCAGCAGGCGCACTGCTGGTAATTGCATGATAAAATGAAATTGTTTCATGATCATAATTTTTCAACCTTTTAATAACTTTATGCTTCCGTGTTCGATGCTGTTTTATTTTATTCAGCTGGACAATGAGGCTCGAGGAATGACCCTGACAGTGAAGCTTTTTAGAGTCAAGCTATGAAGTGTTTTCTTTGGGCACACTAATATACTGCTCAGTGTTGCTGTTGACGGGTAAAACAGGACAGGAGCCGTGTCCTCATAAACAACTATGTAAAATATTTTGGCTGTGGAGCTGGTTTGTTCAGTTGCGTCCAGGAAAGACTGACCAGACAGATCTTTAACTTGGTTAGAAGACGCAGTTCCTGAGCTGAGAGGTTGACATGATTTTGGTCGAACTGAAACTACTGTAGCTGCAAAAGGAAAAACAAATAGGGAAGATTAAAAAATATGCCAAAGCTTAGAAACTGTGAATAAATAAAAGACTACAAAGAACCTCAAAATGTTTTTATCCTTGCATCCCCTCCACCAAGGATGCCTGAAGCAACAAAAGGAAACAATGTGAGGAGGAAATGAGGGAATATTGTTCTAAAGTGATATCAAGTTCCTATTTCCTGAAGCGTCACATGATGCCACATAAAGGGATGTCCATTTCTGATGATGGTAGCAGTTGATATCAGCTGGATAACAGCTTTACATGAAGTGTATGTCTGTATGTGTGGATCACGCTAATACCAATAAGGACAGACACTGTCAGCACAGCTCACATACTTTCAATTGGTCTAATCTATTCCATCCATGCAAGACTGTTTTTGTAGCTGTTATGCAATGAAGCGAGACAAGGAAATAGACTCCAACATTTACCGTTTCTGGAGTCAGGCCATAGGAATGCTGAAAGTCTTGTGGCAAGTGTTGCTGGAAACAGCTATACCCCAGTGATTTAAGACTGAAACCATGTCACTGCAGAAAACTTGCAAGACAGTACAAAGCTAAACACTTCACCTACAAAAGTCGCAGGCATATCATCATGGACTCATGATGAAATTCTCTCTGTCTGTCACTGAGGAGAAACTGGGGAAAGTAGTTTTAAAATGTATCAAAAGAAACGGCTGAAGTTGGATATGACTTCACTAGAAATTAAACACATCAATCGTCTCTTAATCAGCTATTTTCTGCTCTTACTTACAGGCACAAAGAGCACCTTTCAAAGTGCTGAAGAGGAAGAAGATGAAGAAAAACCCGCCAGATGAAATTATGTCACCTGAAGTTCTTAATACAAGCGAACTAAAAGTGTTACTGTTGAATGTAATAACGTTAAGTTGATGGAAAATAGCCTTGCTCCATTATGTATGACTGTCCAATTTGTTTTTGTTGTTTTAAGTAATTCTTTTTTAAACACACATGTTTTGAATGGGTCATTGAAATTCGGATGTGTTGATTTAACATGCACAGTGTGTTATATCCTCCTCTGCTAGAAGGGGTGCATTTATTGATTTAATTGTTGGAAACTGTTTTTTTTAACATCTTTCATGCAACATTTTTAATAAGTCTTTGGTCTTTTTTTTTTTTTTTTGGTGTACTGACTTCTGCGTAAGCCTATCAGGAGGGAAACTGGTTTGACAAAGCCATCATGTTCACATGCGCATTGTTAATTTGCACATGAACCATAGCAGAACTCCATTTTTTTTTTTTTTTTACCTGCACTTCCTGGAGAAAAACCTACCACCATCAATGTGCACTGGGTGAACTGCCAGAAGGAGTAAGCTATTAGATTTTTTAAATTCAAATGACACCTGTGTGATTACAGGGCTTGTTTTTACTACCTGATGCATTTGTGTTTATATCATATTGAACCAAAAAACTTGGTATGTCAGAATTATTGCACAATTCACCTCTGCTTATCTTTATTAAAGAGGATTCTGGTATTTTAATACCTGGGTCCTGTTTTTACATGTTTTGCTGTGCAGATGACTCGTGCTCAGCTAAAGCTTCCTAGATGATAATGTAGGTTTTAAAAAAGACAATTCTCTTTTAATCATTTACATGGCCAATGTATATATCAAACAAAAATAAGGAAACTGTCACACTTCCCAACAACATACCCACAGTATGTCTTCTGTCAGTGGGTGATATTTACAAAAACCTTTATATAGATAATGACTTTAATTACCAACACTACCACAATTGCATTGTCGTAAGTTTTGTAAAGCAAGAAAGAGTAAGATAATCCTTTTTTAGTCCCACAATGGGGAAAAAGTTATGAATCAAAGGTAATTTGTTATGTTGTTATGTGGGCAGCTATAAGATTGGGATTGAAATATGAAACAGGCTGAATGAGTTTTACATGTGTTTATACTGTGAAGTTGACACATTATGTGTGATTATGTTGAATATTGGATGGGATGTTGTGGTTGATTTATAGAGCTTGTTTTTCTTTTAATGCTCCTCCCTCCAACTTGATATTCTCTATTTAAGTCTACTTAAGATGCAGCATAAATTAGGTAGTAAATATGTTGGCTCCTCTAAAATATTTTCATTTCCATTTAAAACCCTATAGAAATATTTTTCACCAATGAGTGTACAGATTTTCTTTTTCTCAGCAAAGCAGCCAGGTTCAGGTATGAACAGAGTTCAAAAGTTATCTGACTGCTTTTCCCACAACAGCCCTCCATTCCATTAATGTGGACTCTCTTAAACCTCTTGTTTTATTTTATTTATCTCATACTCTTTTTGCTTTATGTTTGCAGCTGGAAAGTAACATGTAATATGATAATAAAGTGAAAAGACTATGAGAAAAATATAATGAAAGAAGATGTTTACATGTTACTCTCTACTTGTATACAGAGTGTTTGTGTGTGATGGTAAAGAAGAAAGGTAGATAGATAGAGAGAGAGAGAGAGAGAGAGAGAGAGAGAGAGAACAGGAAGTGAGCAGGTGGAGGAAAGGTCCAGACCGTTTAAGTGACAAAACATAGCAATTAGGAGACAAAAAGACATGCAAGAAATGTTGGGCAGAGAAAAAAAATCCACTTAGAATAGACTTTACACGAGTAAGGGTAACAGAATGCTGTTAACTTGCGTAACAAAAATTTTTGTTTAGTAACATGTTTTATATTATTATGTATCAGTTTAATATTTTTATCTTAGAAATTCTATAGGTGCTGCATTGAAGCTTAGGGCGTTATCTTTTTTTTCAAATGTATAACCTTAAAAACAAAACCATTCATGCAGTCCTTTGAACTAAGTCCACCTATTTGGATATAATTTGGATTTCTTACCTAAGAAAAATCTGAGACAAATTTTATATTTAAGCTTAGTGCTGTTTTGAATGGCTGCATTCTGTGATAGAAAGAACAACTGCTAGTCATTGAATGAGGAGGGGTGCATGGAAGATTTAAATATGCTGCTTTAATAAATTTCATATGTAATGTGATAAATACCTTTATTTAAAGTGTGGCACAATTTTACTGTGAAATTAACCTTGTGAAAGCACTTGACATTTTGTGTCACCTGCAGGCTACCTTGTTAAAAAGCACTTGGCTGCACCCTGCAGGGAGAAAGTTCATGTGAAAGGAAAATAAAACATGAATAAATGATGTTGGACTTTTCTGAATCTGTCTTGTTATACCACAAATGCCCAGTAGATGTCATCATCGAGCTTCTGAAGATCATCTCCATGCAGTCATTCAGTCATTACTGAGCCCTGTAGCTAACAGTTACTCTACAGCTGAGAGCAGCATCACCCTGTTGTTTGTCATGTTGGGTTAGCTCTATAGGAACTCAGGATTGTCTCCTAATATTTGTTGCAATAGTGTCTTTATTTGTATATCAGCTTTAAGACTGTCTTTAAGACTTGAAAATAAAAGTAAACTCTTTTTCACTTAAATCTCAAAATATCCAGAGACTCTGCTTTGGTGTATGAAACTAGACTACATGTGCCACAGGAAGTGACCTTTTTGCCCTCAATTTTATAGCAATCTTTAATTATCATACATGTAAATAAAAAAAAAAATCTATAAGAGTCAGTTCTTTAAGTTTTGGTGCTTGTTTCTGTAACCTACACACAAATCCACAAATCTAACATGTGACACATTATGTTAAATCACAGTCAGTGTAGCAGAAAATCACATTGCCAAAACTTTTTCAGTACTTCCATGTAACCTTCTGATTTAAACTTTAACCTTTGACTTTCTCAAGAAAAAATAAGTCACTGTCCTGACAGTTTTCCATGTGATGAACTTAATGGCCAACATGAATAGAAAAAATATTTACTGTGAGCAAAAACTCCTACAGCACATAAAAGTGTGTGTTTTTTTAACACTGCTCACACTTAAACGGCTGCTGCAGACCAGCTTGTATCTTTTTTTTTTTGACCTAGGAAACTGATTTAACCACATCCTTAAATTATCGGAAAACACCTTAAACTTGTATGTGTGTAGTATTATGTGTGACATTTAAATAACAATTATTGTACAAGTGGAAAAGTGGAACCTGAGCCGCTAAGGTGAAATCCCGGAATCCCAACCATCTGTCCATGTTGGAACCGTTAACTATAAACATGACACTCTATATTGTGATCCTTTCATTTTATTCGGTCTGATGATATGAGGCAAATTTGACTGTATATTTTTACTACAGCCAAACAGAGTCATGAGAAACTGTACTGTAACTGTTGCTAAAATGTTACTTTTCTTTAAGTGACATCTTGTGTGAAAACTAGTTTTTGCAGCCTACCAGTCACTTAAATAAGAGCTTCTTAAACTAAAGAAAGGCTTGAGGCCCACCTCATTTCCTATTGTGTCACGGATGCATACAGACGTAATAAACACTGACAAGCAGATAACTTGTTGCACAAAATAACATTATTTATTTAACAGTATAAGTTCCAGTGAAAGCATGGAGAACACATCTTTTACAAATCACAATTTTGATTGATTAATAACAGTTTATTTTTGATGATTATGTACATGGAAGATTGTTTCACATCCAAATCGACCCACCAGGGGGGTCATGGCCCTCACTTGGGAAACGCTACCTTAAATGATTATTTGTCATTCTGCTTATTGAATTTTGCTTGATGGTAATGCTTATTTATCTTAACGTTTTAATATAAGTGCATTTTTTAAAGTTACATGTTCACTCTTTACTGCAGAGCATTTATTAAAAAAAAACTTGTATTAAAATCTGATCTCAGGCTAAGGTAACCTGAATAAATGACACCTGGCCTCTTTGCTTGGTCCTTCTCTCTGATTCTCTTCTCCATCAACACCCTCTACTTTCTGGTACCTCTGTCAAGATGTCTGACGAAGATGTAGCAAAGTAGCAGCATTATACAGCTATGGTAGCAGCAGTTCAGGTAACTTCAGAGAACTCATGAAATCACAGAGAGCTGAGGCTGAACACCCAGAAGTGGGATGCAATGTAATGCACGCTGATCCTACCTGCTCAGCAAAATTACATAATGCAGAACCTGGTGACTGTGGTGCATCATTCAACCTAGTGTAAGTTAATTTAGGAACAATAGTATAAAATATTTCTTTAACAGCTGCATTGTACCCAGTGGTATCATAATTTACCGGAACTGATCAAGTTATCACAATACTGAACTTGTTGGTGCTCTTGAATTGGGTGACTTGCTTGTGAAACAGGAATTCTCTTCCACCGCAAAGTTGTATTAATCCTGGTGAGTCTGTGACTAAATATGCCCCATTCCCAGCAGTGAGCGAGGTTTCATAATAGTTTCGGAACAGAGAAAGTTCTTTTGCTTTGTAACAAAGATTAACTGTTGCTAACAATACACCTGTTTCTAATTTATGCCTGTGAACATGCCAGAAAACAATTTACATAACACCTCTAAAAAGTGCTTGAAGTCAAGCCTAAAAAAGGCAGAAATATTTGAATAAGGAAATGTGTAAAACTGCCTGGCATAAAGGATATTTGCCATGAGAAAAAGGATATGGGAATAAAAAGACTACAGAACTACACTGATGTGACAGTGGTGGTGGTTTTGATGATGTATAATAACAGCAATTCCAATAAATAATAACTAACTTACTCTTAACTAAATAAATAACAGGGCCCCTAAAACCAAATTGAGTGCAGCTCAGCCTTGGTCGTGTTGAAAGGATATGAAGAAAAAAGTTCTGCATGTAGAAATCTCTGCACTCTTGTCTTCCAGAACTTTTTTGCAAAGCTTTTCTGGATTTAATTTGATGTTTCAATTTTTTATTCTACAGAAACTGATTTGTTAACCCTCTGTAAGCAACACAACCTACACTAAAACAAGGTAATGTAAGGCGAAATTCATAGAAATTACTACATTTTCTTAAAAAGTGCTAAGTATGACTCTGGTGGAACATGCAAGACGTGCAAGATGACTTCTGTACCATCTGTGCCATGCTACATGTGACCACACTGATACACTGCCTTTTTTCTTAGTTTATTTTACACAGACATACTAAACCTCTACTAAACATTTACTAGATTAATCTAAGAACAAGCTCTCTAACCTAATTACATGCCATAAAGCCTCTAGTAAGTTAAGCGTCGTCTTTGTGTGTGGAGCAAAAACAGGTCACTGCCACTAACCTGTGATTTGGACAGGAATCGTGCCAGCATATTGAACGTGGAGCACGTGCAATGGCAGCAGAGCAGAGAGAGGTGCAGGACAACAAACTCTAATTTTTAACCTCGGGTATGAAATCACGTTTGGATGCATGAACTTTGTCAGGCATTTGTTTTTTACGTCTGGCTAAATAAATAAATCAATGCTCCAAAACAAATTGGAATAGTTGTTAGTATATACGTGGTCTTTTTTAGAGAGCCTCTCACACAGAGAAACCTTGTCGTGGGATGGGATGATTCATTTACAAACTTTCACAATATGTGAGTCAAGAGTAAACTGGATCCTGGTCCTACTACATTTCCTCTAATTGTGCCATTAATATGCAAACAAACAAACAAAATAGCTCCTTATAATTTTTTGTTCTGACTTAATTATTTAGAGGGTGGACTGTGAAACTGACAGATTTAGACTCTCTCCCTGTGTTACCAAGTGCATTGATTATTGTATCCTGGCTTCTGCTGTATTGAGTAACAGACAGATAAATGCTTTTTAATTTTAAGTGAAAAGGTTACACATTTAACTCAAATTCCCATAGCAGTGTACCATAAAGTGATGCAATTTCACACATAAAAGACCAGGCTAGTTTTACGTCAGACCTTAGCTACAGCAAAAAAAAAGAGTAGTGAGCCAACACTGGCCTTGGCTGCTGGGATGTACAGCCTGGTCCAGTCTAAAGTGCAAGAGTGAGGGTTGTTCAGTTTGCTGACAGTAAGGCTGATTTGGCATGCCACCAGAAGCTTTTAACCGTGAAAAAAGTTACAACATTCTTCTTGTAAAATTAAAATTTAAGTACCTGCAGCAGTCAGAATTATGACCTCATGATGACGATGATGGTGATAGTGAAGGTTTTTCTTTAATCTTAAAAATGCTGTGACTACTCTCAGAGACAGATAAGGTTCCTCACAGAATTCTGGTTAATTATTGAAAATGAAAAGTGCAGTGAGTCTAAAACCATAACTTGACTATATAGTCATGCATTCGTAAGGCACCTAATGAGAAAGCCGGTCACTGCAATCTTTTCTAAATAGACCACATTAACAAACTATGTTAAGGACATATTTACATGGCCAAGTATCTACAGCCCAATTTAATGCAATGCAGGTATTTATTAATAAATTAAAGTTTTAGACACATTAAGAGTTTGGTTAAACAAAGAGACTAGATGAGAAGTTAAGGGGTCTCCAGAGTCATTGGGTTTGCTCAACTGAGGATCATGAATGTTTGTAAGAAACTTAAAGGCAATTCATCCAACGGTTATTAAGGTATATCAGTGGCGTGCTGACTGATAAGCGCTTAGAGCCACAAGAAAAGTATAACCTAACATAACAGTTAAAACAGAAAATGACAGATGTCTCAACTTTCATTATAGCTGGAAGAAATAGTACAGAAATAGTAAAGCTTTGTTCCTTTTGCGGGTACTTTAACAAATTAGAACCTTTCAACGGGATATGACTTCAGCTTCTCAGAATAAAGAGGATGTTATCACTAACTCAAACTGAATGACCGCACACCACTGATGTCACCAACCCTAACCCTAACCCTAACCTGAGGCAACCTGAGCTGGGTGTACAGCAGCTTTTCTCCCTTGGGCTTCAGCTAGTGCAATACAGACTATAGTAGAATAATTAATAAAATTTTTCATTAAGCTTCAGAGTGAAACTGAATCTGAATCACCCCCGCCTCCCTGCACAGCTCTGGCTAAAAGGAGAAGGAGACAGGGATTAGTAAAGAAAAAAAAAGACAAACATAAATCATAACCGCGACAATTTGTCAAGAAACCCTCAAACAACATGCAACAGTTACTCAAAACCAAAAATTGTCACTCTAATTTTTCCTGTTTTGACCTTTTCTAAATATAGAAACAGGTACATCTTTGAGTCAACTCATAAAAAAAATTAATTTCTTCACTGATGTTACATAGTTTCCTTTGTTTACCATAATGTACCCACCTGATCTCTATCATGATGGAACCGCCTAAATTTCTAATGAAACAAGCCTACAGATGCAAAGGAAATTCTATTATGGCCTCTTTTAAGCAAGTGCACTTGTGGTCTTCCTTAACCTCTGTCTCCCACAATGCATCTTCTAAGTGGGTCAATGGAAACCTTCACTCTCAGAAACATCACTAATTAACCCTATCTGACACAGCAGAGTGAGAGTTATTACTGTATCACTAAGCTTCAACCTGTTCTTTACTATCTGCTGCTACTCAGGTTGCATCAGAGTGGCACTAAACAGCATTTAAAGTTAAATGTGTCTGGGTGGGCACAAACTGCAAGGTAAGCAGATAACGTAAGGCGATGGCCAAGTAGGTGACAGAGATTTAAAGAAATAATGAAACAAAAAAAAGAAATATATATATATGTGTGTGTGTGTGTGTGTGTGTGTATTAATTTTAATTACTGTACTCTTTGCCTTTTATTGCATGCTAGTATTTTTCTCCTGTTTAAAAAAGGAGCCCACGTCTGAAACACACTCATACAAACACAGACTAAAATGCACAAAAGCAGGGTCTTATCCGGCCCAAACCAGTTTTTTTGTGAGCTGTGAGATTTGGCTTCTCAGCATGCAGAAAAACACAGAACAAAAGCATAACTGCATTAACCTGGTTTTGAGAACTAATGCTTCCTAATGAACAGCCACAGTCCATGACATGCTCAACCAAAAAGAGGATGAAGAATTGAACAAGGGTAATGAATAAAATAATTTAATAATTAATTTACTCATAATTTTATTATCAAGAGTTAAAACTAGTCCTTGCAATACTGCGAAGCTATGAATTTTTTTTTTTTTTTTTTTGCATTTAAAACACTTTGACATAAAAGAAGCAAAGTTTCACACTCTGTATTTCAAAACCAGTAAACTTGTACCTTACTAAATATACAGTGATGCATTTGAACACAAGGACTACAGTAAACTTTTTTCTTCGCACTAATGGGAAAGAGTGACAACATTCCATTTATCAGACTGATTTGATTAATTCTAGTTAAGTTCACAGGTTTATAATTCACTGTAAACCTGATTAAGCAGGACTCAAGCTGATACACTTTCACCCATTACCTTCATGTGAACTCACTGCTGTTCTGAATTGATTGGCAAATTTTCAGTTCTGTTATACTGTCATTTAGACACGTACTCTGTTGACTTGCATGAACACCCAAGTATAAAGGTAAATAATGGTAACTTACTTATAAATACGCAGTCATAATCAGATAAAATTTGCACAGACATGCCCCCAAAACAAACACACACACACACAGACACACAGACACACACACATATCCTGTACCAGCACATATGCACGCACTTAGTGAGTTTTAGCAATAATCCAAAATGGACTTTTGATCAGCAAAAATCAATGACCCCACAGGGTTCAGCATGTGGTCAAGCCACTTTAAATGACCTATGCACTGCTTCAGTTTAGCTTTGTGTTAAATGTAGAAACACAGCAAGCCATAATGAAAAAGAAATGATACAGACAGTCAAAATATGATTTTATAAGCCTTTCAATGTTCCCTGTGAAGCTTTCTTGTTATTGATCAGAGGTTACAATAGTGTAACCCTAGTTTTGGATCACACTTGTGTAAGCAAGCTAAAGTTTGCGTGTGTGGGGCTGTCCAATTAGGACATGCCCACAGAGTCCATTTGTCGCACAGTACAAAAGACTGCAAAAATGCTTCCTGCTATCAGACAACACATTCAGCACTCAGTGTTTGTGCGGCAATAAATGGTTCTACATGTTTTGTACAATAACCAATTCCAAAAAAGTAGTGACACTGTATTAAATGTAAATAAGAACAGAATACAATGATTTGCAATTCCATTTTAGATTTTTTTCAATTGAATACAAGATATTTAATTCTAAATTTAATGCCTGCAACACATTCTAAAAAAGATGGAACAGGGGCAACAAAAGACTAGGAAAGTTGAGGAATGCTCAAAAAAACACCTGGAATATTCCACAGGCTAATTGAGAACAGGTCATAGAGTCATGTTTGGGCATAAAAGGAGCATCCCAAAAGACAAGGATGGTGCAAGGTTCAGCAATTTGTAAACAACTGCATGGGAAAATAGTCCAACAGTTGCAGAATAATGTTTCTCAACACACAATTGTGAAGAATTTAGGTATTTTACCATCTACAGTCCAAAATATCATCAAGAGTCTGAGAGTTCACAGAAATCTCTGCATGTAAAGGGCAAGGCTGAAACCCAACCTGAATGCCTGTGACCTTCGATCCCTCCGGCAGTTCTGCATTAAAAACTGACATCACTCTGTAATGGCTATTGCTACATGGGCTCAGGAATACTTTGGAAAAACTTTGTTAGTTAACATGGTTTGTTGCTGCATTTACAAGTGCAAGTTAAGACTCCACCATAGAAAGAGAGCCATACATCAACAACATCCAGAAATGCCACCAACATCTCGGTCCAAGCTCATCTGAGATGGACTGACACAAAGTGGAAAAGTGTGGTGGTCTGACAAGCCCAGTTTTCACATTTTTTTTGGAAATCATGTGTGTTATGTCTTCTTAAGAGGAAAAGGACCATCCAAATTTTTATCAGTGCAAAGTTCAAAAGCCAGCTTCTGTGATGGTATGGGGTTGTGTTGATGTCCATGGTACGAGTAACTTGCACATCTCTGAGGGCACCATTAAAGCTGCAAGGTACATAAAGGTTTTGGAGCAACATATGATGCCATGTAGATGTTGTCTTTTTTAGAGATGACCCTGCTTACTTTGGCAAGACAATGCCAAGCCACATTCTGCAGGTGCTACATCACCGTGGCTTCATTGTAAAAGAGTGCAGGTACTAGACTGGGTTGGCCTCAGTCCAGACCTGTCTCCAATTGAAAATGTGTGGTGCATTATGAAGCACAAAATACATTAGCAGAGACCCTGAACTGTTGAGCAACTGAAGTCGTATATCAAGCAAGAATGGGAAAAAATTTTGCTTTCAAAACTTCAATAATTAGTGTCCTCAGTTCTCAAGTGTTGTTAAAAGAAAAGGTGATGTAACAAAATGGTAAACATGCCCCCATCCAGTTTTATCAGTTTAAACGTTAAACATTGTGTCTTTGTACCGTATTCAGTTGAATATAAGCTGAAAAGGAATTGCAAATCATTGTATTGTGTTCTTAATCACATTTTACACAGCATCCCAATTTTTTGACATGGTTTGCAGTTTTCACCACTGGTTTCTCTGTGTGACCCTGAACGCATCGCCACTCACTCACTCACTCACTCCCTCAGCCAACCTCCTCTGCCAATCAATTTCAATCACCTGCACCTGTCCCCACGTTTTATAGGTCTCCCTCTGCCTTTGTTCTCTGCCAGATTGTGATGCATTCATGCCAAACTCTCCAGCGATATCTCTTGGACTGACTTCCCAGCTTCGACCCTGCTTGACTCAATCATTCCCCCTCGCCTCAGCCCTGGTAACCACTTCTGCCTTTGTTAACCGCAAGACTGCCTCTGTTTTTTCCCTGTTTTTGCCTGCCTGAAGTTGTGGTTCCGTTTCTTTGGAAGACTTCATCAGTTTATCTCTTTGCCCTGGAGCTTTCCCCATATTCCTGTTGCCATCTTAACAACTCTAAACTGCCTGTTCATTCCCCACCCTCAACACTCACCTATTAGTTATTTGGAGAAAGAACTCTGTTTATAATTACTTGTTTTTTCAGTTGAGCTGAATTCCCTGCGTAACCTGAATAAAGGTCATTACCAATTCTACTCTTGTTTCAAGTGTGTTTGCATTTGGGTCCATACACCCCACTGTTTAATTTTTATGAAATTGAGTTTTGTAGAACTAGGGTAACAGTATTTAAAACTTTGTTCTTTCTCTCACGGATGAATCTCAGACTGATGGCAACTTGTCATAAGTCTTGACACACTGATAGGTTAGATGTTAGGGCACTCGTCCTTCCTCATAATTAAAGCTGCTACATAAAACAGTCGGGGTCCCAATTCCACCCAATTAACAATGAACTAGAGGAGGGTAGAAACAAAGCAGTTCTTGTAGCACAGCGTTATCAGCAACACACAGAGCAGTCTGAACAATTAAAAAAAAAAAATTTGGTGAATCTCGCCAACATGTCACAGATGGGCCCAGGGCATGCAGTGCATGCTGTGGGACACTCTCCTGTAGATGCCAGCTCACTTTGCATTGCATCTTCTCTTGATGGGAATAGAGGCCTGTGGGGGACAATGACACAACTGTGTTTCCCCTTACTTTGGTTGTTTGAAGTCTAACAGAAGAAAAGGATCCAAGAAGCTCCTCAGCCATTATGGGAGCACCCAAGGAATCATACTAATTTTTTTTTTTTTTCTGCAAAGCTGGGAGTCCCATCTATGCATGGCACAAGCCTACGGCATACAGTGACATGGTGTATCATTCACTCTACACTCTGAATCAAAGTGATTATGCACTAATGTAAATGTTGCAAAATATATCTATAGTCATTTGCAGACAACAACTGGTTCTCTTCGTATTTTTTGGGTTTATTGAGTGCACTTATTGCAATTCTGCCTCACCTTCAGATCTTAAATTGGTGAACTGTAATCTCTGTAGTTCTACCATTGCATGGGTTATCGACTATCTCACCCCCAGACCCTAGTTTATCAACTTAATAAGTCTTCAGATTCTATTCTTGCTAAGACAAATGTACAGAGAAAAAAGAGGAGAGAATTGTCAGATGGTGTGAGAACAACTATATAGCTCTGAATATCAATAAAACTAGAGTTAGTTATTTCCTTCCTATTTTCATAGATTGTAAACCCATTCAGATTGTTATTCATTCGAATATCTGGGATAGCATGTTGATGGAGGCCTTAATTAGAAAGGGAACACAATGCTGTGGTCAAAAAGACGCAGTCAAGGTTGTTTTTCCTCAAAAAAAACGTATCCAAATCTCATGAATGTCCTCTACCATAGCATTGTAGCCAGTGTATTTATTTTTTGCGTCGTTGTATATGGGGGGGAACAGTAATGCAGCTGAAGAGAGGAACTCAGTAAACAAGGTAATTAAAAAGGCTAGATTCATAATTGGATGTACTCCTGATTCCCTAGACTGTTACAGAGGAAAGAACTAGGAGGAGGCTGAGGACCATGTTCGATCATGATGATCACCCAGTGCATGAAATTTCAGCAGCCTGCAGAGCACGTTCAGGTTGCTGGCTATTAATGCCAAAATGTTCCAGTGAAACATTTATGAAAACATTTTTTGCCTACTGCTGTACGTCAATTTGTCACTATTAAGTGAAAATATCATTATGGTTGGATTAGCTGAACTGTGAATGCATCTTTTTTGTTGGTGTAAAGCACTTAACAGTTCACACAGACTAATGCTTTGCATGGTCTGCACTGGGGAATGTGGCTCGGCAGCAGCTATGTGATTAACAAGATAAACATGGATGAGCTTTTAGAGGTTGAAATTCAATGATTATCTTGAAAGAGCAAATATTGTTAAAATTGTTAAAAACAAAATGACAGTGAATTTATATTAAACGGTGTGGTAGGAGGGGGTTTTTGCAAAAGCACATATGGTGCTAAAAGGCATCTTAAATTGCTATCAAACAAAACAATGGCGTCAAAATTTTGATCAGTGAGAGTAACCTCATAGTTTTCTGAAAAGTACAATACCCTTTGATCTTACTTACATTTCATGTGTCGCAAAGCCATTCTTGCATACAAATCTAGGTTAAGGAGAGATCCAACTTGAATGTTTTTACTCTAAATTCCAGGCTGTACAAAACAAATGCTCGCAGAAGTTGATAAGACCAAACATGTCAGCCTGAAAAATGATTCTTGCTTGAGTGCCTGTGTGCCTGATTATTGTGTGTGTGTGTGTGTGTGTGTGTGTGTGTGTGTGTGTGTGTGTGTGTTTGTACCTATGTGTGTATTTGTATGTGAACAGAAGCCAGAGAAATGAGCACACTGTCTCGAGAGAGTTTGTTCCCATGTCTTGTTGGGAGTGTGCATGGACAGAGGATTTACGGGAATTGGAGGAGAGGTGACGCAACAACGACTCTTCAACTGATGGCACAAACTACTGCCAAGAAATGAGGAGGGTGTGTATGTTTTTTGTGTGTGGGTGCGAGAGCATGTTCACTTGCTGTATACACTTAACATTTTTCACAGACACACAATCACAACACCCAAACAATTTTTGATGGTCTATGTTACTTCTTTTAAATTTCTTAAAAGAAATTTGGGACATTTATAAATATGACTGTTAGCTTATCTTCAAGATTTCTAGATGTCATATTTGTTACATGTACTTAGGTGTGATAGGTATTGTAACAGTAGGTGGAGGGTATGCACCAAATATACAAGTCATAGGTCCAACTATGCTGCCTTAACAAGAGAAAAGATTTAAAATCCTTTGTGCTCTATTCACACAAGAAAATGTCTTGAACAACCTATGTGACAAGACAAAAACTCAAGTTAGGTCTAACATTTAAACCAACATGTAGATATAAGCAAATCTTTCCCTTAGTGATTTACAGATGTATATGTTACTGTAATAATCAGCTAGAAAATAAAATAAAGCCTTGAATTTACGTAATAAAGAGTAGAAAATGTGTTTTTGCATAGTAAATTATCCTCTGAACTGTCTTTTGTTTGACTTTATCCTCAATGATTCACATCATGAGTTCATTCTGTATATTTTTTCCAATTACTTTTGTCTGCTCAATTTCAGCAGCAAGGGTTTTTCCTGCTTGTTTTAATGACAGGAAATACTGCAAACCCTGCATGCAAGGTGCAATTTTGTTGTGACATTTTCAATGTGAACCAAATCTCTTGTGTGAGCAGTTAATTCGCCCATGCACGCTGAAGACAAAAACACACCCACAGTAGTGAAATGAAAGGTTCCTCTGCATTTGTGTCCATGCACGTATTGGACTGACACGTGTGCATGCATCAGGTTTGTATGGGTATGGCCGCATGCATGTCTCCTGGTCTTTGCACATGTAGATATATATATCTGTATGTATATCTGCATATGTATCTTTACTTATCGATCTGGTCTGTGTGTCAGACCAGACACAGTCTCAAATTGATCTCCTCCATCCTATTTGTCTTGTGAAACAACATTTTGACTGATTGTTGACCTCTGAGTGTCATTATTGTAATCTCCTGACCTGATACTGTGACATGAACAAACCTGTGTTTGAGCATTGGAACCACTATCCTTATGTAATTTATCCAAATGCAGTCCAGTCATTGCAATAAATGTAACTTTAAAGACCACTTTGAGGTTACATTTGTCCTTCCATTGTATATACACTGTATATATGCTACATTAGAACGAGCTCAAAAGTTGAGAGAAGACTGTAGAAAGGTCTGGTTTAAGAAGTTGGGGATAACACCTTTAAATCAGCTCTCAAATTTAGGAATTTTTTTCAACTGCTCAGCATGTTCAGTTAATCTGGCCCATTGAAAAGTCTATGCATTTGTGTTAACTGTCTAATCCTAATGACCACAGATAGAAGAAACAGACAACTCTGTGATTTTGTTAGAGCATTAGTGTAGAAAGATAACAGTCAACACTGGAAACTGATCAAGTTTGAATGGCCAGCGCTGAACATTGATCATTTATGTATGGTCAACACTGTAATCAAGGTTTGCTGCTTTGATTAAATCTTGATGTGAAGGTTTGAGTCTGAAACTAATCCTGATAGAGTGGAGACTGTTAAGATTAAGGCTTCAAATGACAGATGCAGGGAGGCAGAGTTGAGATAACTTTATATAACCATTCATGTCATTGTGTGCTCTGAAACCCGCTATCTTAAGAAAAAAAAACACAGCACACTTACAGTATAAATACACACAGTGAACATGAACAGTGGTTATGTGTCACTAAATTAAGTCAACTCTGTCAAACGTTTTGCAAAAGTGTAAATAACTATAGACTTTTTGAGTCAAGATGTTGCATAATCCTAGAACTTTCAAATCGGCTGCCAGCCTTGCTCTTAGTGCGTCTTTCACACAGACCACAATTGCTCTTTTACGCACAGTTCATGTTTCTCTGAGTAACTGACATTTTAGACCGGCCAAACAAACCGTTAATCACCACCGTTTCTTTAGTGCTCTGGAATGCTCTGGAATGCAGAGGCACAAAGCTTTTTCCATATCAATGCCACAATGTAAAATGCTCACTTAGTGTCTTTTGTTTAAAATCATTCTTAATTAAATGGTTTTACAATCTCAGTAAATATGCTCATTTGCTTTCTTGTTGAGAGTTTGATGAAATGATCAAAGCCTATCAAAGCCGTGTCTGTGCTATAAATATGATGATACTTTTACAGCCTGTTAGCTTAGCTCAAAACTTGAAATCAATGAGAGAAGTCTGGCCTTGCTCCTCCAAAAAGCGAACAACCTACCAGCACCTCTTAAGTGCTCTAATGAATGTGTTACATTTAGTTTGCTTTATCTGAACAAAAACCTGTAAAAAGTGTAAAAATGCATTGTTAGAAGTAGATTTTTTGGCTGTATACTGTGACTTCCTGGAGACTTCAGAGTTAGGCTAGCTGTTTTAGTTTTTATGCTAGGCAACTCTAACTGGTTGCTGGCTCTACCTTAACATGAGAGCAGCATTTTATATCGGATCTGTTATAGGTGGAGCTGATTTTAACTGCAATACATGCACTGTTACTTACTATTGAGCACTGCATTGTATTTTAAATGCCTATTTTAGAATTCGTCTTAATCTGGGAAGTTATTAGCTGCAAGATAAATATGGAAAGGAGAAAGTGCATTTTTCCCCTTGTACTGTGGTCGAACAGAAGAAAATTAAGATACCCAAGTGAAGTACAAGTGCCTCACAATTCACCTTGATGGAAATGTAATTGATTTACTTTTCACCACTGATGGCATGGGAAAAGAGACTAGATATCCAGGAAGAGTGAGAGACGAAAGCACAGACAGGAAGGCACAATGAAAAGACAATCAAACTTAAAGACAGACAGGCCTTAATCTTTCTGTCAAGCTACCACAGTCAGTCTACAGAGCCACTGTCCTGACACACTAACCGTCTGAACTCAAGCCAAACTTAAGGACAGGGACCCAGAACAGGTCAAGTTAATGTGTCACCACATTTGGCTTTCAGGCCTCATTGTGAAATCCTTGTGTGAATATGTGCGGACCGTGCAGAGCTGCAAAGAAGAAAGGGAGGGTTTATGGTCAAAGAAGCTTATCTCCGCGATTGATCCTCTGGTATAAAAGGGTGGCGATAGCAGAGACTCAGTGTGGACATGCTGCTTCGGCACTGATCCTCCAAATCATCTACTCTATCCATACAGTTTACCATCAATGCTTTTGTCTTCAATCAGCCATGGGAGTTGCATACAGCGTTGGAGAGTAAGTGAAACAAACCATCGAGAAATCTGTGAACATTGCTTTGCTTGGTCCTGAATATTGTGGTGTTACCTGGAGTTTAAACAGACAGTATTTTAGCTTGTGTGTTCAAACTATTTGAACCAAGAAAATGTGAACTTAGACTTGCAAAGACCTTTTCATAATGAGAAAACTTTAAATCAAATCTTCTAAATTTATGTAAAGAGGGAGTTTTTTTGTGAGTCCATTGCCATGCATACTGATATGTGCACACCAAAGAGCTGCAAACCGCCTGTGTGCATGTGTGTGGGTGTGTGTGAGGCACAAGAGGCATAGGAGAAAAAGAGAGGCTTGATTGAAACATGCCAAAAGTCAAAGTGGGTTTAAATGGACTTCCAGGATTTCAGTGCTTAAATGCCAGGAAGAGATTCTTTTTAGGGAAAAGTGTTGAGAGTTGAAGAACCCATTACAAACAATTCCAAAAAAGGGGTTCCTAATTTTCATGGTTGTTCCTGGATATTTTCCAGCATGATTAATGTTTTTGCAGTTATTCAAAGAATGTTTCACTTTCCTGCTATTCATGCCCAGGCGTGTTTCAACAGTTATTAGGTTATGGCATTTTGTCAACTTTTTTTTTTTTTTTTTTTTTTTTTCTCATGTTTTCTCTTTTGGGAAATAGAGGTTGGGCAAACTGTCACTGGTGCTAAAAAACTGCAGCAACATTACATTCTCTGTTTAAGTGAAAGATTGAATTTACTGTACTCATGTTAAGACGATTTAAAATGCTTTGATTTTTGCTTTTGCTCTTTTATTTTATTTTATTATATTTCTTTTATTTTCAATCAACATCATCCAGTTTTTACTTTAAGGTTCTTTAATGGTGGCAGCATTCTGCTCATCGCATTAAAAACTATTTGTTTCATCTATTAGAGACCGCATACATATACAATGATTATCTGCAAGTAAGGCATCCCCTTTGTCTCTTTGCTTCCACAGGGTTGACCACCTCTACACCTTCTTTGTGCAGTGGTCACCAGAGATCTACAGTAAGAGCAACAAGAAGCCCCGCCAGCCACACTACCTAATTAGAGAGAAACATCAGCAGCACTATCTGGTAGTGGAGAAGAATGAGGTCGCTGTGATAAACAAGCTCCTCAGTAACCCTGTTAAATCTACTCCTAAAAACTGGGAGGTAAGCTATGCAGGGACACACACATGCATGATTGAGATGAAAAAAGGCCCTCTGCGGCTCTTTAACTGCAGGTCAGCATTAGGCCAAGATCGTTAGTACTATGCAGTTTTAATGTTTGTGGATAAAAATCCTCAAGCATCCTCGGCTTACAGTAAATGATTCACTGGAGTGCTTGGCATTTATCCCAGAGATTGTGGGAAATGCCATTGTCTCTATATATGGACATCCGCTCATTCTCCCTCCTGCACTTCACTTTCCTGTTTCAGTGGAAAGGAAACTGTTCAGTATCCGAGCTAACCAATGAGAAGCCCCTCCACTCAAGTTTCCAACCAATAGCATTTCAGAAGCTAAGAGTGAAAGTAAAATAGGCGATACAAAAAGGATGAGTGCTGGCTAGTTTGGTTACAGACATGTGGTACTGCAGAATATAGAGCTTGACACACAAATCAGGAGCAATGAAGCTGCTACCAGAAAATATCAGAGTGCTTTATTTTGCCAGCGACTGTGTGGAGCCATATGTTGAGGTAGGACACATCATGTCAAGAGATGTATCATACTGCATCCATGGAATATTAGGATAGAGATAAATGTGAATCTTTTTATCATCCATCCTCTCACCTCTTCTAGCCAGTTAGTCCTCCAGCAATCCAGTTATGAATTTACTTGCGTTTCCACTGTAAGATCATAACTGGATGGCTGGATAACAAGCTGGCACCTGACTGGCGCAGTATCATGTTTACTCTTTGAATTCGCACTGTTTGTCAATGAGTCATTAAACCACAGACCGCAGACCTTGCAATATGTAGGTAATTTCCAGAGAAACAAAAGTATGACTCATATTTTTGGTGAAAGTATGAAATATTTGATTTCTAACCAAACAGTTGTGTCTTGTGTCCTCTTTCAGATTATTACAGTAAAAGACTCCAAGCGCCGCCTGAGTCTTTGTAGCTCAGAGGACTCTGAGGCAGAGGAGCCTGAGTACCAGGAGGAGGATGACAATGATCTCCTTGTCCTGGGTGACCACAGCCAGCTGCTGCATGACCACCACTTAAAGGGAGTAAGTAAATGATCTGCCAGTGATTACATCCACAAACAAATGCTTTGCCCTGAAGAACTGTGGTGGTAGGCTTGAGCATGACATGTTCTTATAAACATCTCCTTTTCCAACAGCTTGCAGCTCACTTGCCAGCAAGGACACAGGGCTATCCATGGCATCTGGTCTACAGCACTGCAGTTCATGGGAGCAGTCTGAAGACTCTGTACAGAAATATGGCTGGTCTGGACAGCCCCGTGCTGCTAGTCATCAAAGACATGCACAACAAGGTTTGCATCTTTGTTATAACTCTCCAAGCCATTGCAGAACACGAATATAGTAAATCTGGGTCTTTCAAAAACAGAACAGCTTTAATGACCGGGTTCCTTAATCTTTTTCAGGTTTTTGGGGCTTTTTCTTCGGATCCATTCCGAGTCAGTAAATACTGCTATGGCACAGGAGAGACTTTCCTGTTCAGCTTCAACCCTCACTTCCAGGTAAGAGAGGAAGTGGGGTTTTTTGCCGATGACTTGATTTTAAATTGAATTTACAAGCAAGCCTGAGAACTGGTGTAATGCTATTACAAGACAAGATCCATTACAAAAAAGTCTTTAAGCATTTAAAATCAGTTCACTAGCTACAAGAATGAAAACATTCTTTAAAAAATTTAATTATTTAATCAATTTTGGATGATAAAAAGAAAATAAATGTTTTCTTTGTCAGAATTTCACATATTTTGAAATGTATGCACTGGGTTGGATTGCAGGTTTCATATGTATTATATTTGGCATCTTCTCAGGCATACAGGTGGAGCGGTGAGAACTCCTACTTTGTGAGTGGCAACCTGGAATCTCTGCAGATTGGTGGGGGAGGGTAAGTTATTTGGTTGTTTCTTTCCCTGTTAAATACACAGTCAATCAAAGATGGATGTTATGGTTGTCACAATCATAAATTAATAAAGTGATCATGAAATAACTAATGCAATTGCTACCTGTGAGATATCCAGACTTACTGTACCTGTGTCTAAGGTCATAAAATATAAACAGGATTTGACATTAAAGTGCATTTTTTTTCCTGATCTGTAGAGGGGGATTTGGCCTATGGGTGGATGCTGACCTGTACCATGGTGCAAGCTTTTCCTGTCCCACCTTCCGCAACGCGTCTCTCTCCACGCACGAGGACTTCATCGTACAAGACCTTGAAGTCTGGACCGTGTACAATTGAAAGAGAACATCTTACAAGACGAAATAAATCAAAGTAGACCTCACTCTCAGTCTGGATGCACAAAACTAGACCTTAAAGGAGTGAGGTTTAGCCACTACTGTACAAATCCTGATAGAGCAGTTTCTACCATCTGTTCCCATGGCCCAGAGTAGTCCACATACGGTATGAAGTCTATTCTAGGGGTTCTTGGGCTGGATGTTATGACAATAACTGTGCCCAGTTAAGACAAGTAGCTGGATGAAACCTGCCATTTGGGGTCCTATTGCTTTAAGGTACTGGCTATTCATCTGTAGCCCTGTGCTAAGCCCAGTAATTAACTGACACCGAAGCTTTAAGCCCTCCATGCCCTCTCTTGGTTGTGGGGAAACATTATAATACAAAGTTCACAGTAACATGTTTGGATAAAAGGTTTGAACAACTGTAAGCACATTAAGGAAAAGCTTTTTTTCCACCTGAGTTTCTGCCTAAAAAGTGTGAAAATGTAAAATGTGTGTTTACAGTACGTGTCTGTGAGTGCATGTGTCCTGTTTGCTTTAATTGTTTCAAGGCTTGTGAAACAAACTTGGCATATAGAGGGTCAGATAAATATTTAAGACAACAGAGATTAATTTTTATAGTTAAAACACTGTTATATGGCCACAATGGCTTTTCTGGACTCTAATTGTACAGCTGAGTCTTTTCTTACATGAGAACTGGTTCTTATGTTCTTTACTTGAAAATCACAGCTGCAGATGAAGACCTGTTTGTTCAGGTTAAACAATAAAAGTACAGGTTTGCATTGTATGCAATTATTCTGTGACGTGTACCATTTGTGAGGGAAGAAACCTCAACTGTTAACTGTCACTACTGTTTTTTAAAAGTGACACACCTGCCTGCCCATTTACCTACATGGACAATATTTTTTAGGAAGACTTAAAATAACACTTAACAAAACCCTCCATCTTTTTACTTCATCTGTTGATGTATTTTTGAATGTTTTTAGGAAAATTTTACATAAAAGCAAGGCAAACTTTCACGTTGTTCCTGTTTGTCTGACATTTCTTTATGTTTCTGTGTGAATTGAACTATACCAGGCAGTGCCGGCATTGCCACTATTGTTCTATTGTGGAAACACTTTAAAATTTGGTCTTTCCTGGTGAAAAACAAAGTTTTCATTGTCTTTTTATATTAATATGAATAAAACCCCTCCAAACATCCAATTTTTCCTCTGAGGAAGCTGTTATTTCATGCCAAGACAACAATACAGGAATGGACTTTATGCATAAATTGTCATTTGTGTGACTCTTATCTCTTTGCTTTCTCTTCTTTTACTGTACTTCTGCTATACAGACACAACAAAAACACAAAGAGGTGTTAGGATAAATGGAATAACCACAATGGCAGTTTTTTAGTTGAATATTCACACAGAAAATAAGGAACCGTGGA
Organism: Ctenochaetus hawaiiensis; assembly: GCA_029783645.1. Lineage (NCBI taxonomy): Eukaryota > Metazoa > Chordata > Actinopteri > Acanthuriformes > Acanthuridae > Ctenochaetus > Ctenochaetus hawaiiensis. The sequence continues at coordinate 18,040,155 of JAPZDY010000025.1, forward strand.
GCAGAAGTAGATGTAATTTGACGAACTGTGATGCTGTAAACTTGCAGTCTTACAGACAACAGGCAGGAGTACTTAAAAGAACTTACAAGTTTTCCCTGATGTTTCATACAATACGTTATATTGTTCTGCTTAACTGTCACTTAGGAGGGTTTAGAAAGGATGTAGCCGATCTTTTCATGTCAAGCAAAACACCCCGCTGTGTAGAGATTGACGTCTGAAAAAACCCACAGCAAATTTCCGAGCGGTGTGGCTTCTCAGTGAGACAGAAGGGGTATTTTACGTCTGTACACAGGGACTTACTGTCTCATTCATCCTCTTCATGGGAAACAAAACAAAAAGGTCACAAGGTTACAAAATAGAAAAATGTAAATGAATTAAATAAAATAAAACAATCCAGCCTATTTCTCCTTAACAACCTTAGTGCTGCTTGCTCTTTATCTCGGAATCATTACGGTCTCTATCGATGTCAGCAGTTTATTTTAAGGTATTTTGCCTTTGTAAAACTCACTTTTAATAAGACTACATGGACTTATATGACTGCCTGTCTTTGTCCAAAATGATCAAATGTAGGTCCACTTCGTTAAAACGAAACTGTCCACGGAGTGATCAAACCTTAGTTGATAATTAAAATACAGCGATGACTAATTTCTAAGCACCTAATGAACTAAATTAATGAAGGAATCTGGTGAGTTTATGAGGCTTGTTGAGGACCTAAAGACGACACCTAAAGAGGTAGATAAAAAGTCTGTGGACGGATGTTTGGACGATTTTGTTTGAGTTATACCACTGAGCGCTACGTGAAAAGAGTTACCAAATGTAATAAGTTGAAGCACAGCGCCCTCTGGTGCCACTTTTGCTTCTCCAACACTCACAATCGAGATCGGCAGTCTTGTGGTTTTCCCTTGTCAGCTCGATGAGCTCTGCAATCGACAGTGCAGGTCTGATTGTTGACGGCTCCTCTAATAACAATGGCGGCAGTTGAAGCCACACAACCTTCACAGGTTGATATTGCCAAAAGTAGCAGCGTGCCACCCGAAGGATATGACAAGAAATGTATTTTCTGCAAGATCATAAACAATGAAATGGGCACGGAGCTTCTTCACTGTGTAAGAACATCGCAGTTATCAAATAATATTAAATGTCAAGCTAGCTAGCTAGCGTTAGCCTGTTGCTTTCGTAACGTTCAAGTTAAACGGCTGCGGTAAGAGGCAGCGGGTTGTGAAGATGGTATCGATAATATTTAGTTTTCGTCAAGACTAGTATTAAAAACCACAATTCAAAGAACCAGACCTTATGTAAGAAAAGCCGTACAATTAGAGTCTAGATAATTCTACAATTCCACAGTGCTGCATTTTATGGCTTAATAGATTTGCTGTAATTGTAGATGTGCCTTATGCTTTTATCTTTAAAACCACTGGGCTATTGTAGGACACGTAGTCACAAAAAACTCGAGGTGAAGTAAACACCACAGTCTATACTATTTGATCCTTCCAGTCCCGATCTATCAATTTGTGTTTGCTGACTTATTCATTTAACTCCGCTGCAGGATGAAGAGATCTCATGTTTCAGAGACATCAAACCTGCAGCTCCCCATCATTACCTGGTTGTTCCAACCAAACATGTCGGGAACTGTAAATCTCTCACTAAAGAACATGTGCCATTAGGTAAGGTTTAAATGAACCACGTTACCTCTTGTGCTTGTGGAAATGGTTGCGATTGTAATAAAATGTATAAACGTTGCTGCCCTCAATATAGGCCAACTCACACAACTATAGTGACGATGCATAGCTAACTGACCCAGTGGACAATGATCTGCGCTTGTGTAACTATTCAGCAAATAATAAAATATAGTTGCAGAATAAATACAAAAACAATAGTCTTATTCGATTTGACCTTTTTTGCTTCTCAGAAAAAAACATGTTAATTTTGTGACCTCTTGTATTATTGTTTGTTTCTGTTGTCATAACCAGTGAAAAAGATGGTTGAGACAGGGAAGGATATCCTCCAGAAAAACAATGTAACAGATCTCAGTGATGTCAGGTGGGCAACTTTCAATGTTTTATGTCCTAATTCACATCTAGTTGTGGCCAATAAGTGTAACAATGTAATTTCTATAAAGGGTATATCCCAAAAAAATGTTGGAGAAACAGTACTTTATCACTTGATGAGATTATCCAAGGACAAGGCGAAGTTCAGTTGTCCTGTTACATTTTTGATAACATGTTAACCATATCAGTTTGACATGTCAGTTTGATAGCATGTTAACTATATTTTTAAAATGTTAGTTTAATAAAATTTTTAATAACCTTTTTGTTTTTCCATTTTAATAACTTTTTTTCTTTGTGTGCAGGTTTGGTTTTCATTGGCCCCCATTCTGCTCTGTCACACACTTACACCTTCATGTCATAGCACCTGCTAGTCAAATGGGGTTCGTGTCTCGTCTTTTCTACAGACTCAACTCCTACTGGTTTATCACGGTGAGCCCCCTCTCCAATATTTGTATTGGAGAGACATAAATATCATACATTATTTCAGGATAAGTAAAGGTTAATATTGCTTATTGATCCCAAGTATGTGGCATCATCAGGTTGTCAAGGAAGAAAAAAAAAATGTCTCCTTAAAATGTGAAAATGGTAGTGCAAAAAAAAGTAGTTCCACTTTATCATAAAGTA
>JAPZDY010000025.1:18051844-18103355 GCA_029783645.1 Ctenochaetus hawaiiensis
GGCTGGAGCCTATCCCAGCTGACTTAGGGCGAAGGCAGGGGACACCCTGGACAGGTCGCCAGTCTATCGCAGGGCCATAAACATGATATTATTTTAGGAAATATAATCACTGGTTTCAGTGAAATTTGGCTTTACTAATTAATTTAGGGAAGTGTGCATGTAACACAGGCAGAAGTGAAGTCTATTTGTAATCTCTTTTCAAGAATAAAAGTGTTGGGAAAGCTTTGAAACTTTGAAGTGCCAGTCTGCAGGCTTGAGTCCAGTAGACTGGCACACCAAGGCCTTTTCCACCACACTTTTCCACGTGAGTTTTCAACCTTCCAGCTTTTCCCTGTAGCAGTATTCCATTCCCACTCCTATAAAAAAATGTGTCCTGTATGTGCAACCACCTGCATGAATGACAGTGTTTATATAGAGTTGTATACAGGTGTGTTGAGGTTTTCCTCCTCAAACAGCTGGGTTACAGTAAACCACAACTGACAGCTCCTTTATAAGTTTGATCCATTGGACGACTCTTCTGAAACACAGTTGTTCATTGTTAAATGTTCTGTGCCGTAGCAGAAAGCAAAGTGCTGACTCTAAAGTGCAGGTGTTTGACTGTAAAGGTATGAACCACAACAGACAGAGGCAGAAGCAGACGTTTGGGAAGGAAAAGAGCCTTTTTAATTATAAGACCGGGAAAGAGATGAGATAATCACACGTCCTCTATTTTTTCCAGCATGTGTGCAAGTGAAAGTGAAGGCGCAGGCACAAACACACCTAGCAAACCTCTGGACCTTTGCTCATATTCCTGTGTCCATACACATCTGTACTATATGCATGAATGTGTGTGGTCTTGTGTATGAGCCCATGCATACATGTGTGTCATCATGTTCACACATTTGTCTTTGCTAGTCATCTACCGGTGCTTGACTCTGTGCCTGTCAGAGCACTGTGCCAAAATAAACGTCTGAGACCAGGCCAGTCAGATATCTGAACTATCTGCCTCTGCACTATTCAGGCTGCCCTGAGTGTGTGAGTATAAGAGTCATGTGTGTTTTTGGATATATGTGTCTGTGTGTGTAAGCCCAGACATAGCCTGTCTCCTGGGCTTAATCTGGGACTCTACAGAGAAAGATATCAGGTTTCTGTCACCCCCACATATGTGTGCATCTGCGCCCATGGCTGTGATAGAAACACTGGGGATTGTGTGTGTCTGAGTGCTTCATTGTTTTGTGTGTGTGTGTGTGATGACTGGTGACACAAGGTTCTGTCATCGAAAGACCAGGTCAGACCCCTGAAATTCTCTTCTCTGTCTCCCCTTAAAAAATAAATGAGGAAAAAGTATCAAGACAGATGATGAAACATCCATCGTCACAACCATAAAGTGACCTAATTACAACATAAACAAGTGACGCAAAGAAATAAAGTGGCTGTATTGTCAGAAGTAAGGTGATATATGTGTCACTGAGTATAAATTAGCCATGTTTGCATTTACAAGTCATCATTTTTTCACTTGTTACAAATGTTGGAACACATAACACACGCGCACACACACACAAACAGATCTTTAAACACCACAACATACACACAAGGAATGTTGCAGATGCTCTACACTGAGATGTGCCACACATTCTTCCTAATAACACCCATAACTTCCACATGTCACATGACAAAAAAGATAAGGAGTTTTTTGTATTTTCAAAATAACTGTTTTTGATTTTTAAGCTAAAAATATTGCATGGAAAATACAGTTCAGAATTACAAAACATCAGTGAGCAGTAGCTTTATGTATAAAAGTGTCCCGTAAAAAGTCATAGACTATGATGAAAAGGGTAAAACATGACCTCTGCCTCCGCTTTGACCTGAGCACCAGCTCAACAGGTAGGGCTTTCCACCAATGACTCCTGATTGGCAGGCGAGAATTACTGCTTGACTGCATCACTGCCAGTCTCCATGACAACCAAACATCCTGTCGCCACAGAGGCCAACACATGGCCATGGCAACAGGGCAGACAAACAGTGACGTGCAAATCTGGCTTTGAGTCGGGACTGTTGCTGCCGCTGTGATGGCGGCCATGAGAAAGTGCTACTGACACAAATATGCAAACACATACATCATCTGCTGTTAATAGGCCTTAACCTGGCCTGGCTGGTGATGACAGAGCCAGCAGTCGACCTGTCAGGCCAGAGTCACTTTTTCCACCTTCATCTTCGCACAAAATAAGCTACCTTAGCTGTGGTAAGACTGCACTGGTCAAATGTTTAGTGATTCTTATGGTGAGATAGAAACATCTCAGTAGCCTGTAGACAATATGGAACGTTCTAAATAAAAGTGAAAATGTCTTCTGTAAAGCAGAAAATTATCAGTACTGTCCTATAGGACACTGAACTACTCTGCTTTTCTGTCTCTCTTCTTAAATTTTTTCGGAGACTGATGTGTAACTGTGAGTGTCCCCCTCTTCAGGTACTGTGAGGAGATGGTCCCTCTACATCCATGTCTCCTGCTCATCAGCAACTGTGAGCAGACGCTATCCAGCCACACCTCACGACGCCTGATCACCATGGAGAAGATCAAGGAGCCTGAGGTTTGTGCATATTAATTGGAGGCTATTTTGCCACGCGATTGCTTCTTTTCTTCAGGCAAAAATGACAAACTTTCTCTGTTTCCAGTCTGTTCCATGTAAGAATTTGTTGCTTTTACATTTTGAGCTGAATATCTGAGAACAGACTTGATTTTGTTCTGCTGGTTAGATAATACAAAAAAAGTATATATAAAAAAACCTTTATATCTTGTAGTGTTTTCATGACTTTTTTCAAAATTACATTCTGCATTCGCAAACAATTGCAAACTACTTTTATTTTTACTTGTGCTGTAAAGTTATCCTCATTTCTCACAGTCGCAGCTGCTTGTTCCACCAGTACAGACAGACCTCTGGTGGTGCTTCCTGTGCATTACAGTAGATCGCCTCTATACAGCATCCGATTAATAGAAAGCAGAGCAACTGTTATTTTATTGGTGATGAAAAACTGGCCATACAACGATTTCTAAATACATGGTGCAGCAGTATACCTTTATACTGCCCAAGCCTTGTGGCTGCATAGTGATGGGTGACATCATATCTGCACACTAACAACCTGTGTGTGCTGCAGCATTTGTTTACTGCTTTTATGTATGAGCATGAACAGCAACACAGATATGACTCAGTAAAATGAAAGCATGTGTGTGCCTGTTCTTTCAAGTTTTTTATGTGTAGATTATTGAACTGTTTGTATCTGTAACTGCACAAGTATGTGTCATGTTCATGCATGTAGTTTGTGCATGTGTATGTTTTCTACATGTCAACCTAATGGAAGTGATGGTGTCTCGCTGTCTGTCTGGGTAAATCCTCACCATCTGGCTATGATTGGCTCATTTCTTTTATACTGGAACCCTAAATGGCTTAATCACACATCATATGGAAAACAATCCATCTCTGGATCTGGCATCCATTGCTTTTCAAAACCCCAAATTGCTCCCATGAAAGTCCTTGTATGACACGCACGCACAAACACACAGTTGTTTGATCTTATCTGACTGGTGTCTATCTGAGGTCACAGTTTGTCCTTTTCGAGGACACCTCAGTCTTCACCTGTCTGCACTCAGTCACCAGGTTTCTTAGCTTGTTGCTGAACACTCAGTCGTGTTAGTGTGCTTGTATGTGCACGTGTCCACACAGTTTTCTGTGTTTTGGCAATAAAGTGCTTGGCCTAATTGCTGTAAACACTTCATGTTAAACCAGTACAAAAAATATCTCTTTGAAACCTCACATTTTCTTTTTTATGGAGTGTGACATAATGTGTTTGGTGACCATAAATTACTTATTTGCCCAATTTAACACTAAATCTATGTAACCCTGCACCTTTATGGTTTTTTGGCAAAGGCTCAGTGGTTATTTCCACTGTTTTTAGTTGTTTATGGCCCTCTTTCCTTATTAATTTGGGGTCATGGTTATGTTGTCGATCTTGTTACCCGGACTTTTCCCTCGGAGAGGTCATGGAAACCGTTTCCAGGTTGCTTGGCAGCGTGAGCAAGCAAAAGAGAGGTGTCTCTGACAAATTACAGGGCCCAGCTTTGGAGTCATCACTTCCAACTCGACTCACCTCATTATTCGTATTTCCAGCATCTCTCTTCGACCCTCCATTGAGCGGTGGCTACCTTACAGCCAAGACAAACTGTTTAACTAAGGGGATTCATAACAGTTCATATATATTGTTAATATACATGAGTACTGTCCTGTTACTGCTTGCAAATATGGGAAAAGTATGTATGTAAACCTTGTGATTCCAATATTATACAAACATGTCACGGGAGTTCTATCGTTGACTTGAAAAAGCAAGATCTGTTTCAACTTTCACATTTAAATTACCTTTTGATATAGTGTTATCACATTTGTAGGTCTAACACATGCTTAACACATGCTGCTTTCGGAGTGAGACGCATTACTAGCAGCTGCGTGTTTTTATTTCATTTAGTTTTCTCATAACACTCTTTAACAAGCTGTAAATTTGACTAGCAAGATGTATAAGGAAGCATGTTTTTTACAATAAAAAACAAGTGAAAGGTGAAAAATAATACATCTAATTCAGTTTATATTCAGCTGTGCATTATGTGGCTATACACTGTGAGAAGTTCTCTTGTTTGTTCTTATGAGGAAGAACAGGCAGCTCTTTCAGGCAGCAAGTTTAAGTAACTTCAGAACAATAATCTCTGTCTTTGTCTCCTACCAGGAATTAGACAGCCTCGCTCATCTGGCAGACCCACGCTTCAGCCCCTACCAAGGCCACAATGCCTTCAGAGAGAAGTATTTCAGTGGACTAAACAAAAGGTGCAACAAGGAGGACAATAAACCTAGTGTTAATGGAAAGTGAACGACTGGACGAAGACTGAAGAAAATCACTTCAGAAAGTTTTTAGTGAATGAAAAGAAAGTCAGGACACTCTTGTCAATTCCCTCTAAGTGGAATACAGTGTGCTAAGTTATTTGTCATAGTTTTTTTTAAATAATTTTTAAATTCCTTTTTACTGTTTCAATTATCGTTGTTTGTATCCCTGCACCTACTTTGTTACAAATAAATGGATAAAAAACAAGTGTCCTGTCTGAAGTGCTGATTATTAATAATTCAGGGCAATTACTGCAAATAGGCAGTTGTCTAGCTGAATGCTAAGACCTCCTCTGTAATTCTTTTTTTAAAGAACTTGACAACAAGCCTGTGGTGTAAAATATTAGAGGGGCACTCCATTGATCTGTTGGAAAGACTGGAGTCAGAGGAAAAGGAACGCTCATAATTGGACTTTTAGTCTCTAATATTGAGCTGGATTCTAAACTTCCTAAAATATAATTTTATAGTAAATTTCATCACTTCCTCTTGGCTTGGCAAAAATATGTCTTTAAAACTCCAAGACCCCTCATTTGCAACACAAGCTGTTAAAACTGACCTGTTTTCTTCGTGTCTTAATGGAAATACATGTAGTTATTAGAGACAAAAGTCTTCATAATTACAAATTCAAGGAAACAGTAAATGTCTACATTTAAAGCAAATGCAGTTAACAATGTGTTTTTTTCCTTTTATTTAACTGTTTGTTTTTGGTTAGGCATTTTAAATCTTGCATAGATAACAATCTTTACTTTTGTTATTGAAGTTTTGAAGTTTTTGTACAAAAGATTGACCTGGATTGGCATTACTTTTGACTGATCTGATTTAGAAATTCTGTTGTATTTTATTTTATTTGTATTTTATTCTAATCTAAAAACAGAATGTTGTACTACATGTAGAATCGGAGTTCTGTTTTATCTCCGACAAAGGGAGCATGTTTGGGCCAGAGAGGCCTCCCTGTGCGGGCAGGAGCCCAAATGACAGGGCGTCCCCACCTTGCCACACACCACTACAGTTAGTCAGCAGCTTTTGTTGTTTTCCAACCACAGTTTACATGCAGCCCGGCTCATTATTCATCTCTTGAGAGCGGTGCAGCAGGCCTTTATGTACATTACCCCTTGGCTCTGTTTATCAGTTGGGCCCCTGCCTTTCCACCACACTTCCCCAAGTTCCAGGCACCATCACATGATACCCGGCTCGCCATCGTTTGCGGTGCGTGTTGTTTACAGTTCCCACAGTGTCTATCATCATCAAGCAAAATTGAATTCCGCAAGACAGTTTGAGACCTTTCCTTTCTTTACTTATCACTTCTGTCCTCTCTGTATGTCTTCACTTGTCTGACTTAAATGACTAATGTCTTTGCCACAACAGAAGACCCCTGTCTGTCGAGGATGATAGTTTTAACGCGCTCCCTATTACTGTATGTGAGGGGTGTTTTCTCTACCACAATGTTCTCTAAGCCCTCAGTCTCCAATGATGCAGACTATAATTTGGGCGGGCTCGGGGCAGGGGGGGGGGGTTCCTCTCTACACAACGTAATGTTGTCCAGACGTTGTGGAAATTCAGTGTGTGTTAGTGTGTGTGTGTCTATATGTGTATACTTGTGAGATCTGGTTTTACTTTATGTTGGATGTTTGCTGCACAGTTTCATGGTGTAATTCAGTGGCAATTAAATGATTTTAGACCTAACTTACAAATAACACACGTATTTCAACTGTTTAAGACGGATAAATAAAAAGAGGCACTGATCCTCTTCTTTTCTATTCCCACAAAATCCTTTATCACTCCACCTTACCTCCACCAGTTCCCCTCGCTTGTCCTCTTCCTCACTCGCCTCACCTCTGCCCTTTCCTCCCTTCTCCTCTGTCCTCTACAGACCTCTTTTTTCAAAGGGGAACTCCCTGTAGGAGGAGAGGGCCCATGCTTTGGAACGATGGCTCCTGATTAAACTCCCCTCTGTTTGAAAGTGACCTTCAGACTGCTGAATCAGCTGGCACACTACAATTTACATACACACACACGCACAACCAAGATATACTTTATTCTTACCCAATTTTTAGCTGAAACACAAATCATCTACAAGCCTTAAAAAGAACTAATAGAAAGAGATCATTTAAGAAGAGGACCAACCAAAATGCGTGCAATTTACAAAAAGACTAGACTAGAAACAAGAGAACTGTAAAACCACATGTTTACAATTTGACTTTAGAAACAAAAAAGATCACACAAGATGTAGCGTGCCACTTAGTGCACAATAAGTGCTTATAGATAGATTTTGTTTCCTTTGGACAAAGCAAAACTGGCTGTTATCAGTCTTTATGCTGAGCTAACCTGCTTCCAGCTGTGGCTTTATGTGCACTGTAAAAAAATATGAGAGTTGTACCAGTCTTCTCATCTAACCTTCTGCAAGATAATAAATAAGTGTATTCCCTAAATGTTGAAATAGTCTTGTAGAAGAAGGCTCCACATGCACAACACACACATTCCCCTCTCAAACCTTTACAAAGCATCAGAGTCAGAGGCAGGGGTTTATATATCACAGAGTCCTAATCAGATCTGATGAAAAGAGGCTTCACACATCTGTCGGCCATCTGATGGAGGGAAAGTGATTAGACTTGCATCACTATCTAAAACACTGATCCTTATTTTTTACAGAGGTGTGTGGAGCATCTGATATAACGTACAGGCTATGTAACAGTATGTGTCACAGGGAGTTTGGATGTGAGGCTGTGTGGGTGTGTGTGTTTTTTTAGGAGGCAGGGTGGTCAGTGTGTGAAGGCGAGAGAGAGAAACTTCACAGCTCACAGATGGTATTTAGAAGTGTCTAAGTGTCACACATGTAAGTTACTGAACAGATGTGGCACAGGTGCAGTGCACCTGTCTGTAACCAGGGGAGTTTGGACACCTGCAGGTCCTCCACCCCTTCTCGCCTTGCCTCCCCTGCCCTCAGGTCACCCTCTGCCCTCATCCACTCAGGGAAGCCCTCCGCTGCCTCTCAGTTGTTGATTGAGGTAAGGTGAGAGCTCTTATCTCAACGTCTGGGAGGAGAAGCTCAGCAGAGAACGAGTCATTATAGTGCTACAAATCACAGCAAGGGTCCCAGCTCACACAGCTGTGTGAAACTCAAACCATGCTCAGAATAAAGTAGAAGAAAGGGAGAGGAATGGAAAGGGAGCACACAGAGAAGAGTGGGGAGGCAAATATCTTAAAATATACAAGACCATTTTCCTATTGTGATACAATTAAGGATGTAACAACTGTAGTGCATCTTCTTTCAGTATTCTTGAGTCAGATGCCACTAGATGACAGCCTTGAGCAGAGGAAACATCCCCCAAAGTGATAGCGAGAGTTCCTGTGTGAGCTGTGCGTACTGTACTCCAGCCTACAGACTGTTTGCCATATATACAATCAATGTTGTGCAGCTTGTAAGCAAACAGTTCAGGGGCTAAGCTTTTGAAGTGATAGAGCTGTGGTTGAGAAAGTGCAGAGCAGCCCCAAACACACAACATCCTCTTTTAAGATACTCGCCTGGTGGTGTGGTGAGGGTTGTTGGCCCAGGAAGTAAAGGGGGTGAGTGAACGGCTTGTCACACAACTTCACCATCCTTCTTTCACCTATCAATGGCCCATTCACACTGACTTTATCTGACTGTTATATCATCATGGGAGGTTTTTTATTACAGATCAAGGCTTGAGGAAATTGAGCATGCTTTTCTTTAAATAAAGCTCCAGATATCCCTCTCTGTGGTTTGTTTTCCTGTTATTTTTCTAGCATGTGACCCTAAAGTCCTCCAGAGCACTTCACACATGCATTGTTTATTTTGTAAAATTACATGTTTGTCTGTGTCTGGATGTATTTATAGGGTCATCACACTTATGCGACCGTTAAAAGAGGAAGAAAAAAAATGTGTTTGTAGCACAGAACAGCAGGGAGCAAAGAGCCAAAGACAAACAGAGAGTGGGTGTATTTGGATGTGTGCATATGTGCCTTATTTCATGTTTATACTGTTTGTGAGTGTGTGTGGGTTCCTGCTTTTGTCCTTGCTGTTCTTCATTAATGACAAGAAACCGCTGGATGGCTCCCTTACGCCCATTTTTAATGACTCTTAACTGCCAAGTGGGTGCACACACATTCGCCCGCATCGCCAAGATGGCAAACATGATGGTTGTGACACATTTCCTCCTCTGTTCTTGTAAGGATCATAAAGCACTAATGTCTCTAACTGGCTTAATGTAAGAAACCAATGAGGATGTAGCCTTAACAAGAAAATTTTTCATCCATTCATACATTTTCCATTAGCTTCCTATTCAGGGATGCTGGGAGCATTTCAAGACATGGAAATGGCCTGGACAGGTAACCAATCATTCATAGAGCAAACAGAGACACACTTCTTCATGCTGAAATTCACACTAATGAGCAAATTTGAGTCTCCAGTCTCACTAGACTTGCATGTATTTGCAAAGTGGGAGGAAACCGGAGCGGCCAAAGCAAATATCTGAGCACGGGAAGAACGGAAAACCAATATCCTCTGTGCTTTATATGATATATCTAGTTTGCAGCCGTTTTAAAAATCACACTTATGCACTCAATGGCAAGCACTTTCCTCTAGAACCTCCTTTGTGCATCATAATACTATAGTGTCCTTACTCTAATATGCAAAAGAACACACAATTCAATTTCTTTTTAATCCAAAAGTTGCCTCTTTATCTTTTCCCACTTCAGCCCAATTTGCATGGTCCTTGCACCCCCCCACATGTCCCACTCCCTGGGAAATTACATCTTTCAGGATGAACTGCTCTGCCTCTCAGCAGTGAAGAGTGCTGGTCTGTGCTGGGTTTGAATTTCAGCGATGCACCTCAGTGCCTCCTGAGAGGGTCTGATTCAGGTGTAGGGGCACTGTGTGTGTGTGCATGTGAGCATTACACGCAGTTGTGCGTCCATAAGCATCCCTAACTGCGAAGAAATGTACTTCGCTGAAACACACCGACTGCTCACGGCTGTTTAGCTGAGCGGAATGTGTGATCCATGGGGGCGAATGTTAGTCAGGGCCAGGATACACGCATGATGCTAAAATGTTTTCTCCTCAGGGACCTGCGGAGACTATCACACCCCTATCACGTGAATTTGTGAAGTGCCTCCAGGCTACCAACACACTCACACCTGTCCTTTCTGACGTGGGGTGGACCGGCTGAGCCTGCATGCCTGCCTGCCTGCCTGGCTCTGTTTGTGTGTGCGTCAATGTATCTCTATCAGCGTTGCAATGACTATGTCTAATCCCATGTTCCTTCCTTTGTTCTTCCTCTCCCACTTTTCTCTGTGAGTCCTGAGCCACATCTGCATTAAACTGAATAGTGATGCATCAAATTTTGTCATCTAGATTGAGATTGAAAGAGTAGTTCAATATTTTCTGAAGATTTGTCAAGAGTTGGATGAGAAGATCAATGTCACTCTTTTATCCGTCTGTTAAATTTAGCTGGGGGAGGAAGTGGTTTGCTTAGCTTTATAAAAATACTGGAAAGAAGAGGAAACAGATAGACTTTTTCCGAAGGTCTACCTACCTGCATATACAGAATTCTCAAATTAGCCTGTTATATCTTTAAGTGATAAACAAGCTGGAATTAAAATTAAGAGTTGTAGGTATTTATTACAGACAGTTATGCGCTTGATAATTTCTTCAACCTCACACTAACAAAAAGTCTTGTTTTAACCCTTTAGTTCTTGTGAAAATTGAACAAATTAAACAAAACAGGGTGATCAGTGAGCTTTGAAACTGTTGGTAGATTTTCTTTTACCCCTTGATTAGCTGTGTGCCCTTTTCTCTATCTTTTTGCTAGCTGGCTACCTTTATATTTAATGGACAAAAATGAGAAATACACTTACTAAAAAAAAAGCAAATGTCATGACATGTGGAACTGCTAAAAATGAATACAAAAAGTAATGCTTGCACAATAAAACAGAAAATATTCATAGAGTCAATCAAATTTCATGCTACAACAAAGAAACCCAATAGCCTAAATAAAAACCTGTATTCAGTATTGAGACAACCTAATCAGATTTTTTTTTACATAGCTTCTCTGATCTGATCATCAGCTCAAATAAAAAAAAGTGCTTGGATGAAGCACTTTTTAAACTTCATTTTCCTCTCCGCTCTGCGGCCAAAAACGACCCGGCCAGTATCTGACACTGTGGAACTCAAACCAAATAAACCCTGTAGATTTGAGTTAGTGCTTGTTCTTGTTGTTACAGCTTTTTGGCTTGGCTCAGACCAGGACCAACACTGACTTTCATCCATGTAGCAGTCAGTCCTGCACAGAGCTGTCCAGAACTGTTAGAGCTTTGTCTAATTTTTGCAAGGCAGCAAGGACATACTACAACGTAATGCAGGTAAAATGTCCCAGGATTGTATACACGTTGTCTTTTAAACATAGACAATACACAATAGAGAACATCTCAAGCTTTAATTGTTTATGGTGTTTTATGGGCTGAGATGCCTCACCTCAAGTATTTTGTGTAATGTGTTTAGGTCCTCCTCTGAGCAACAACAGACGGGGTGCTGAGGGAAGAGGATTTTTGAGGCATTTTAAATGGTTGATATAAAATTAAGAGCAATGGGCAGATTAACTCAAAAACAATACAGTCTCAAACCAACCACAACAAATGATGTTTATTTTTGCTCCTTTCTTTTCTTGCTGTTTTTAAACCATGTTACCATGCTACCTCTTGTTGCCTTAACATGGTAAACAATTTGCAGACCGCAAAAGACTCTGCTGGTGGCTCAGGGGTTATTTAGTAGATATAAATGCATGTTGTTTTTTTTTCTAGTTTCTTGAGTTTCTGATTCTCCAAACTGTGGTGTTCAATGCGGATGAGACAGCAAACAACAAGAAAAAACCCTCTGCACAAAGCTTATGTCACTCTTTTACCTGGATCTCAAAATGAATGTAGGTGGCATGTTACAACCTATAGTGGGCAATGTGAGGCTGGTGGGAGGTTGGTTTCACTTGTTTACTGTGTTTGTTTGGATATTGCATGATGAAAAGTTTGTTGCTGTTGTTTTTTTATTTCATTCTTGCATAGCTTTTGTTGAACATTTTGAGGTACGTGAATCTAAATAAATAAAATGTGTGTTTGTGTAAGCTTCTGCGTGAGCATGCAGGAGCATGTGTTTGTGTGTGATTGATTTTGACTATCTGTATGATTTATATGATGGGGGCTTTCCAGTACATCTCCCTCTGTGCTTCCAAATTTTCCTCTCAGCTGCCCCCAATGAATTCTGGACTTTTCCTGTACTTGCTCTTCTATGAATGCGTTTCACTTTTTCACCTGCCAGACTTGTGCAGTTCCTTAGCGTACGCCTTCAAACTGCAACCAGCCACATTAGTCTGAAAAATCACCACTTTGTTCAATCACAGTTTCATTTGTATCAAGGTGTAACTCGGTCTTTCTTTGAGGCAAAGGGTTTTCTTCACAAGTAAAACAAGAAAGTTTTACATTTATAACAGTTATTTTCAATTGGTTGCAATTTTTTATACCTCTATGTGGAATGAATGTTTTCTTTTACCATTATTACTATTAAAATATTGTCACTGCGTGCATTACATTGAATTAAGACTTGAATTAAGACAGTTTTGTGTCTGAAATTAAATGAGACATGTCTTTGTTTTTTAAACACTAAGCTTAATTCTTGTAGACACTCCAAAAAACACAGGGCCCGGATATTAACTTTTTACCTTATGACTTGCTTTAAATACTAAACACATACTTTTTTCTCATCTCTCTGCTTGACTAAGTCAGCTTAGTGCTGACTTTTATTTGAACTGTGTACTATGATTTAAACTGACATTTATATTGAGTTCTCATAGTTTTCAAGGTAGACTCCAGCCACCTTAACACTTTAAAGTTGGCGATGGTTCCTCTGAGAACTGAGCCAGATGGTTGGTGATTCCAACCACACAGCAGGATATTACAGGCAACATCATGAAGGCCTGAGGATGGGCTACGGTTATTCAGATGAAAGCACACATTTGAGGAAATGACCATTTTAAGAACCTGTCGAAATGACGGGCTCTTGAAACGGTCATTTCCTTTCCTTTGATAACTTTTATTATTTTTTCTGTAAGCTTAAAAAAAGTGTGTGTATATATGTGTGTCAGTGGGCAAAAAGCTTAAAGTAACTATTTTAACAAATGAAGTTCATCCATTAAATCCAGAAATTGGACCACCTCTGTTTTCTCATATTCTCTACCACAATCATTCAGTAGTGCAAACAACAATGGGAGGCGAATGGCTTTCCTCAGTTGTACTTTGTGGTCCTTTCTGGCAATGCTGTTGACCAAAGTCATTAAGTGAGCAAAGAACAAAACTTGGGTTTATGTTCTCCAACCTTTTGATGAGCCTACAGAGAGGAAAAGACCTTTTCAGTGAGCCTCAGTTGTAACTAGTCAGGTGATGCTTTGGTTGCTTGAAAACACAGAAATTTAAGCGGCTCTAGTGACCATCTGTACCGCCAATTAGAATTGGACACATTCCTTGGCAAATGATAAAGAGAATGTTAAAGGAGTATGGAAGGAGTCATGTCCTGATTTAAAGAGTTTTATCTCACCCTTTATTTGACACTTAGCACCTCATCAGAACTTTCCAGACAGAGTTGTTGTTAAAAAGGATGATTGGAGTCTTGCCAGCCTGCAGCCACGCTGAGCATGACTGGCAGGTGTTGGTGGGTGTTTCCACGGTTTGCATTTCCCGGTATAGTCCACACCATACTGGGAACCGGCTGTTTTAAAAAGCACCTATACCATGAGCTGAGCGGTCAACACAAAGGCCATCTGAGAGGTTTATTCTTTCATGAGGCATAACGGATTTTAATGATAATGGCAGCTATTCTCTTTTCTGTCTTCCAGCTTGTCAGGTATTTGAAGTTGGCCTGAAAATCACTTAGAAACATAGATATTCAGTCCAGATTTATAATGATCTGCTCCATACATTTGGACCAAAACCACATGCAAAGCACACAGTTGCTTTAACAGGAGGGAGCTGGGTGAGGAATTCCTCTGTGACTTCATGAGCATTAAAGTCAATCTTCCTGAAATCTGTTCCCATTTAGTCAAATAAACTGAGCAATTTACCCTGCGATGACTAATTGAGATGGTCTTGAGGGAACCTTTACTTTAAAGGAGTAAAACAGGGACTTCATCCCTCTTTCACCTCACCAGTTTCATACATCTCATCCCTCCCTCCATTCCTCATCAAAGTGTGCCCACAGTGTAACACCGTGTGTGCCTCCAACAGTCATTCATCATCATATACTTACTTCCAAAAAAGAACCATTTGTGTAATAAAAGCTCAGAAGGAAAACACTGGAAAAAATAGGAAAAAAAAAACTTTTAACCTGTAATGAAAAACAGACATGCCATGTAGGAGGTGAAGAGGTGATGTCTCATTTGTTGCCAGCACTTGCCAAGGTGGTGGTGTTGGTGGTGGTTGTGAGGGGGCACACGTCACATTATAAGGAACAAATTAAGGCTTGGATGCAGAGAGGGAGCTTTAGATGCTCTTTGCCTTTATGGGACTGCAAGCAGAACTGAACCCACCGATGTTGGGTTGGCTCTTAATAGCTGAATGCTCTTGCACAATGGCATCACCACCTACTGCCATGTTCCCAGAACTGAGGTACATTTTTCCACTGTTAAGATGTCACCAAACAAATGTTGAGAATGTATGCCCAGCAGAAGGCAGATGTCCCTGGAAAGAAGAGGCAGAAAGGGTTGGTGAACATCTGCATGGAAACAGTGTTTGTGCTGAGACTGTGATTGTTGACATTAGACTTCAATTTGCAGACTTTTGACACATTTTTACATTTTAATTCCTTCTAATATTAATGCTCATTATGTTACAAGCTAATTACTGGCACAAGCATATAGCTGCTAATTATAGTCATTATTAAATCTGTTAAAACACTAAAAGAGCTATAGACAAACCAGATGGTGCAACAAAATCACTGACTTGCCACAACAAGGCAGTCAATGAAGAATTATATTAGAAAGATGATGAAGACAGATGATTTTGAATATTTTAGGCAGGTTGGAGGAATCATCTATCTGTCATCTCAGACTTACTACAACCAATTACACCAACAAACCATAAAACATACAAGGAAAGTGCTACCAGCAGTCAGTGCATAAATCAAAAAAGACTGAAAACATCTTTTTCATCAAGAAAAGCCTTTGGTGCTGCTTTTTTGCTCCTTTTTCATGAAAAATACACTCTGCAGTTCTGACATAACTGATGTTATAGCAACATTTATGCTCTCCTCTTAAGGAACCACTGCTGTTGTTTTCACAAAAACTCTCACTGGTCATGAGAGGGCACATGGTTTGGTGTGACAGCCTGGTTTAGCTCTGCTGCAGGTAGTTCCTCAAAGGATGCTGGTTGGTCTGAACCATTGCGGTTTGACACAAGATGAAATGATCACTGGATCTCATATCCAGAAAATCTATCAAATCCAGCTGCCTTGCAAAGTAAACAACCCACAAACACACACTTAGATACAAAAACAGCCTACAAAGTTTTTACACACTGTGTTGTGCATCAGACACAAGCACACACAAATACTCAGACGCAAAAACATGAACAGATCCACCAAATGACACCCCTCCAGACTTATGTGTGACAAAGTTATTGAAGGCAGACAAGCCCTTTTATAACCTTTGAGGTGACCATGCCATCCTAAACACAATTGCATTGTTCTGCATTTTTGGACTCTTAACAAATTGTTAAGCCCTTTATCAGTTAATGCACATCTTTTACAGTGTCGCCTAAGAGCTAATAGGCTTGTTGGACATGGAGCTTTGACCTCTTGTGGCTGCAAACACATCAGAAGCTTCTTCCCTGATACAGTTTCTGGTTCTTCTTGTTTGTTTTATTTCTCACACAGTTTATGATGACTTTCTGATGTGGCTTTTGTTCTTTGTGCCATGGACGCAAATGTTGGGGAGTAGAATACTTAAGATAAAAAAAAAACAAACAAAAAACTTAAAGGCAAGTTAAATTACTGACAGAAAATGCTCAAAAAAGTGCAAGGCCCACAAAAAACATATGTATGGGTTGTAGTAATAAAAATAAGTAACTTGTTAATGCCAACCCTACATGTCACTCTTAGCATTAAAAAAATTCAAGAATGCTACATGGATGAAAGTTTAAAGACCAAATCATGAGCATGAAAACTTTCATGGCAGTTTATCTTGTTTGTGTGTTTGCTGCTTATCTGGCAATCAGTGTATTCATGATCATTTTATCTTTGAGATAATTCTTTAAAGTTCATTATCATCACTAAAGCCTGTCTCAAAGATGACACTCTATTATTAAGCCTCATTCACCTTTAATGCGGACATGCATATTATCCCTGTTAGTTCCTGCATCCTGAATAATGGAGAAGTGTGAAATTTGAGCAGAAAACCAGTCTGAGTGGTAAGTAGACAGGAGTGGAAGGGCAGGTCAATCTCATAAAAGTGACTTACACATGGTTAGGTCAATGCAAACAGATGCGTGGAAGTGTCTCTGTCCTACACGGACTTTTAACTTGATTACTTGGAAAATGCTTCACAGGTGAACAACATTTTTTTGCAAAGTGTTGCAAAGTTTTGGGCAGCAGCCACATGGGTTTGTAGTCCAGTTTATGCAGGGAGCCCCATGATAGACTACAATATGTTTTAAAATTATACCAAAACATTTAATAAATCCTATTTAAACAGACGCTGATATAATGGAAACAGCTACATAAATAGCCATTACTGTGCCAAATCAAGTTCTGATTTCTACCTGTAACCATCCATCCTGGGATAAGGAGAAATTGTCTTTATGAAAGAGAATTTGCCATAAAAGACCCTCTTAAAATACACTCTTAAACCCACATTGTACCTATTATGCAGCAAAAGCTTTGAAGCCCTGAGATTATTGTATGGGCTATTGTGCTCTATTTCTTCTTGACACCCTTTTTATCAGGCAGATCCAGCACATGTGCCCGCAATGAAAGCGAACAGTGATGGCTGGTAATTGATCAGTCACATTATTTATTGAGCATTAAAACTTCAGAGTTTGAGAATTCATCCACACCTTGTTCTCATACCTACCTCTGCAAAGACCTCTGACTCATGAACAAGCATGATCAGGGGTAACACCAATTAGACTAAAACACACACACAAACACACACATGGTACACAAACCCACACAGTGTACACAGCATATTCAACATGCAAGAACTTGAACCCAGGCAAGATTTTTTGGATTACTGGTGAGTTGAGCATAGAGGAAAACCGAATTTGGAAACAACTGTTTGCCATTGCAACTGTACTGTAAACAATCAGCTCCTGTGAGCTGATCCGAGAGGCAACAGACCATCTCTGGAAGAGTGGAAGAGCTTTTGTTGCAGTGGTTTACTGTATCTATCATGTAACATATGCCTGCACTGTATATGGCAGATATATGCAAAGGCTTCACTCTGTTTACAATCTTTCAATGACTTCTAAACGTTCCTTGTTTTATCTGATGTTAAGACTTGCAGATAATAGTAAGTTTAAGTCTTCGTCTCATCTATCAATCTGGTCAGAATTCCCCCTCATCTTCTTTCCTTTCACCACAAAATTGGCTACTGCTTTCACCAAGGATAACTTAGGGAGTTCGGAGAAAGTTATGAGACGGAGGAAAGTTCTACTGGGAAACAGGCTGATTGTGGTTCCTTTCAAGCAGCAGATCCTGGATCATTTTTGCAGTTACCCCTAAAGGTTGACTGCAAATACTAGAGGGGGCAGTAAGCTGATCTTAGAGTAGCACTCAGCTGGGGGAACAATATTATTTCAGTCATATTCATAATGATAGCAGTGATAACAGCTACAATACATACAGTACCTTGTTTGTGGAAACTCACACACAAACACATCACATCAGGTGAATGATGAGAAGCAAAACCCCCTGTGAGAACATCAGTCAGAAATGATATCACTTCTTGGGCTCAGAAGAAGGACTTGTGGTGAAGGTGTCTGTGAAAAGAAACAATGAAAAAACATTGTTCAAGCTTCTGCATCGCATTATTTTCTTTCCTTTAATCTTTGTTACGCTGATGCAATGGCATCGTGAGACAAAAGCTATCAGAGCTGGAGGATGTTATGTCATTGTAAGCAAGGGAGCAATGAGTAAATAGAAAACTTATTGTTCTGTTTTTTCAAGCCTTGGTGGTTTGTGAGAGACTTGAGTTCATTGAAACTGACTGAGGACAAACAAGTAAACACAGTTGATAACAGCACTGAAATACATTCAATTTGCATCCAATGAGACTTCTATGCCAATAACTGATAGTGTAATGAAAGCAGTAATATATCGAATTAGAAAAATAAAATTCTAACTCATTATTATTATAAGGCTATTTTTGATATACATCATAAATGTTTTAAGAGTAAATCCTACAGTATATCCAAGTATGTTTTATGTCTCCTTTTGGCTTTCCCACGCTGCAGGACCTGCCATATCAACATGACATACTTGGATATTGCTCTTGTAAGCAGGCAGAAATAGTCCCCCGAGTCCTCAAAAGAACGGACTGTTAAAATAATCCAATGATAAATGACTCCTTGTTAAGTTTCAGTCAAAGTTTTCTTGAGCAGGGATGAATCTTTGTTTGATTATGGTTCATGTCTTTCTAAATGAGAGCTGACAATGCCACAGATTGTGTCTCAGTAACACAAGCAGATCTTGGATGAGATGAGGATCTGACTTTAAAGTTACATAATGCGGCAAACTCTGTCATGACCAACTGTGCTCTACTTCCAAGTGGAAAACATTACCTCAGTTACTTAAGTGTTTCACAACCTACCAGGAAGCAAGATTTACAAAAAAAGAGCACATCAGGCTCCCAGCAAGCTCCACAGGTGCACACATGTGGCTGAGAAAATGTAAAAAAGTAAAAACAATGGAGAGACTTTTACCTAAGTATTTTGGGAATTGTTTCTATTTATAATTAATTCAAAGCAGAAATGTAGCTGATTGGTGGTAAACATTAACGACATGATGAGCGGATCATGGCTGAATATCTATATCTTTGTGTGTTCTTTGTTTCGTTGTTTCTTACTTCATTACTTATGACATGGCGGATTTTTAGTTTTTTTAAACCAAGTTTTTACACTTAAAAGTTTAGGACAGTTGTGATTGTTCATATTGTAAATGTGTTTAGCAAGGAAATATTGTATCAAAGTAAATAAATATTCATTGTCTATTGTTTGCATGGATATCTACAAGTCTGCATTACATTTTTCCCCTAAACAAGATGAGAAAATGTTAAAAATTAGGTTTAAAAAAAGGATATATTTCATCTCATTTACAAAAATAATTTTATTCATGGGTTGTTTTTTCTGAAATGTTTTGTTTTAGCCGCTTGCAGAAGGTGCACACCTGTTACTTGTTATCCTAATTGCCCCGCCTCTGTGGGTGTGGCCTATAAAAGGTCTGTTTGCCTGCTGCTCTGTAACACCCTGATGAAAGCGCACAGCAGAAACATGCAGGTAGTTTTTTTGGCTTCCTTTACCCTCTCTTAATACTTTCACATAGACAAAACATGCATGCACTTAAACAGTTTGTTATAATGTTCGAATGTAGGATGGGTCTAAAAAATTTTACTGTCAACAGCCTTTTAAGAAATGTTAAGACATATAAAACATCTCTCTCTCTCGATTTGAGTTTTTATATGTCTGGTCACTTTTACATCAACCCTCCTGAACTAAAGTCTCCTAAAATGTGTTTGTTTGCCAACCTCGGTTAAAGCAATATTTGGTAACCTTGTCAGTAAATTTGGTTGTGTTCATTCATTTAGTCCTCAGCTGCTGTTTTAGTGCTTGTCATTTTGAAATCATTTCTCTGTCACAGTGAAAAAATAATGCTTGAATCTATGTTGTGTCCTCAAGAACCGGTAATTATTGGCATCTCTGAAAATATGACAAATTCACAGTGAAATTTTTAGCCTGCTAACATGCTAATTTGCCCAAATTAAACCAACAAATACACTGATTGTTACTTTTACACAAGGATTTGTAGAGAGAGAATTGATGTTCCCTTCAGGTCTTAAGTTACAGAAAGTTCCTTGGGTTCATCTGCAATGTTAGGAAAGACTCATAATGAGCTGCTTGAGCTGCTTTTGGGAAAGTGGGTTGAGGTTTGTTGCACACTCTGAGGTATAGCAAGCTTTGCAGGCTAAGCATTGTTATGATAAACTGTCTTCATCCATAGGTCAGAGACAACCAAATAAAACTACCAGTTTTTCAAAATAATCATCTATATGACTCATTTTTAAATTCAAAGTCAGCACTATATATTTGCCTCACACATTTATTTGTTCATATCGACCATTTCCTTTAAGTAGAAATTCAACATTTTGCCATTCAGGATTAGAAAACTCTGAAAGGATTAAGCACACACACATTTGTGCTTGTGAGTAAGCTCTGGTATGTCTATTTTGCGTGTGTGTCGTGCCTGCAAATGGCGTGTCAAGCATGCATTTGATGCTGCTATAAAGCACCTGGCATACCCTCACTGTCTTGCTAACAGGGCCTGACAGGTCTGCTTCATGCAGGTCCAGAGGAGGAAAACACTTTAAGATGGCTCTTAAATTATGATGAGCTGGCAGGTCATTACCAGCAGCTCCATGGGATCCCTATGTGATCCAGATGAGCCATCCACAAGGGTAGAACTTGAGCATTTTGGTTACTTGCACTCAAGCCAAAATCCATTTGTATAAGCCCACATTCATGTTAAAACAAGTTTGCATTAGTTTGTTTGGAAGATAATAAGGCTCTACTTGAATGAATGAATGGGTGATATGTGTACAGATCATTGTATGACAGTGAGAGGTCTGAGTGATAGAGGAAGACCAATTTGTTCAAAGTCATACTTGGGACAAATACAGGATGACTTACATAATTTATGCTTATACCAAACATGAACACATGACTATATTCTTTGTGTGTGGTTGTGTGTATGTATGTGCATGCATTTTACAAGTAAAATTACATGTTGGTGCAATCCTGCCTCTGTGTGTTTGTGTAATTTACTATATGTGTGCACATACATGCATTCTTTATGATTTTGTGTGTGTATGCATGTGTGTGCATGCATTTCATACTCTAAGCCTCTGTCTTTGATGTGCCCTCCCTGAGTTGAAAGAGTAACATGAGAACTCAGGACCCACAATGCTGCTCTCACCTGTGTCCTTTGATGATAGGACAGAGGCTAAGTAGACCAAACCATGGATGTCTCTGTCATGACACACACACACACACACACACACACACACACACACAGATATTCTCCATGACCTTTTATTGTGGTGAGTGCACAACTCAAACCAGTCCAGTTGCCTTTGTTGGCTGTCGCTCTGATGCGCTCCTGTTACGGTGGTGGATGGATGGGTGTCATACAGAGGTGAAGGCCATGCTCTCCTCTCTCCATCACTAAACCCTCACTGTAGGAGCCCCTGAAAACTTTGAACAACACTATTACTTCCAGACTACTGCTCCTTCTCCATACATCAGTCAATGTTATTGTACTCTTCATGCTTCTCTGTTTATATACATTGTTTCTTTTTCTGCTGTGCTTGAGAAATTATTGTTACAGCATGTTGTCTGACACATGAGCCATAGTTTCACTGAGAAACATATCAAAAAGCTGTACTTTAATTTCTAACACCAGCAACAGTGGCCAAAGTACACATCCTTTGCTCAAGTAGAAGTACAGAAGTTTGTTCAAAAATGTTGGGGGTTAAAAGTTGTTGGAGAAATTAAGACTCTTGTAGAACACAAGGTATCAGAGCATTATTACTTTTCGTTTCCTACCAGAATATTTTTTTTTTGTGTAAAGGGTTTTTATTCTCAGACAGCTAACAGATGCATTAACTTCACACAAGTAAGCAGGTCTGCTGCAATGTATTCTCATCCAAGCTGTCAGACACTAATGTATTTTTTGCCAAACCGCTTGGTGTGGCCTCCTACACATGGACAAGGTACATCTAAGGCTTGAAAGCCTTTCTATACTTGTGTTGAATGTTATTGAAAAGTTGTAGCTTGGTTAGTTTTAGGCCCTGAAACTTTTGGTGTCACTCACTTCTTAAACATTTATTTATTTGTGGTGGAGCAGCAACTTAAAGATTGTCTGCCACATACTGATTTTTTTTTTTCTATTTTCTTTTCCTCCCACAGGAGGGAGCTAAAGGGCAATTTCTCTTTGTTACCCCCCTTACCTCTCCTGGTTACAGTTAGGTGTGTTGCTACTGTATACAATCACATGCAAAGTTTTTCCTTTTGTAATATTATTTTGATTTTTCTAGAGTGATTTTTCATAGTTATTGTTGAACACTTGTTACAGTAGCAGATGTGATTAAAAACATCCAGTATTCTCTATCTCTGGCCATGTCCTAGCATCATTGAGGTTTATCTTCACTGCTCTACTGGGCATAATTTCATGACATAAATCCTTCTACACTTTACTTTTATCTGTTTAGGTAAATCTCACACACTGCACAGTTGGTGCAAACAGGGGTTAACAATAGCTAATGGTTCCATTTTTCTTTCCAGTGTGCAGCCACAGAGGTATAATGGCTGGACAGAGAGTGATGAGTTGACAGCAGGATGAGGAGATCCCCTGTGGACAGGTGAACCAGATACTGGCTCAGGTCAGCACAAGGTCAAAGCACAGAGTGAGAGAAGGGATCTGTGTGTCTCTGTGCATGTGGAGAATAGTGCTTCCATGAGGTAACAACTCTTCCTCCTCACTCTGTCCTGCACTCTATCACACACACATGAGCACACATACACTCGCGACCCCTCCTTCCATACACAAAAACCACCGTTTAGCTAGGCAGAAGCAACCCATTGTCAAGCCAAAGAGGCGCTGAAGAGTCCTGTCCTCCGCTCACTTCATCCCCCCCTCAGTCCTCCCATCAGTGGGAGTGACAATGACCTCTGTCTGAAACAGAATAGGTGCTGCACCTGTGGAGAGACAAGGGCCCACGCAAGCTGGCTCATCCACTTCTCTTCTTTTGTCCTCATTATCAGTGTTATACAGCACCAGGTCTCAAACGTTAAGTCCAGAATAGATCACTCTGTTGTTTTTTCTATGAATGAGGCGCTTTTCCAGATGATCTTTGGTCCCATGCTGAGAGTGTCAGTCAGGCTGAAAAGGGTCAAGATTAAATTGAATAAAAGGTTAATAATCCATGAGAAAAAATGGGACATTGAAGCAAGCCAGCAGAAATATGTGAATAATGTCTTTTTGACATAGACAGTTTGGAGATTAATTGGGTAAAGAGAAACAAAAAATGAAATCTCACTCTATTCAATCGACAGCACCATGGGGTGACAGCTTTACTTTTTGATTTTCTTATAATAAGGGGTATTTTTTCTAGTATATAAAGTCCCTATGTTACAAATTTTTCAAAGATTAAAGTATACCAAATTTTCTCACAGTTTTTCACACAAAATTTATCACATTTCCTCTGCCTGTTTTACAAATGTCTTTTCAGTGTTGTAGATTTAACAGAGTCCAGGCTAATTCCTTCCACCTAGAGGATAAAGAAAAGCCCTGTGGGAAATGTAGGACACTAAGCAGAACTAAGCAGAGCCTGTAGTGGCAGACGTTTCCTCTCCTGAGATGAATTGTGGACGATGTAGAGAATTTAAAGGTGGAATTTTTCTTAAATAGTCCACACATCATAAGATATATAGAACAGCTGTATAAGTGTTAGCTTAATTGAAATCTACTGTCAAAGTTTCCTCCATTTAACTGCATGCATAGACTGTTACGTCTGCTCTTCATAAAAAACAAGTCAAATCGAGTTAACCACCATTTTGTTCTTTGCAAGACAATCCCATTTCAATGATGCCTCTGTTTTTCCTCATCTTTCCCCTCCCTCTTATTCATCCTCTAACTAGTCCCCCTCCTCTTCCCCTTCACACTGTCTTTTTTTTTTTTTTTTTTTACCAGTCTTCCTCCTGTCCTTCCTCCTGCTGCTGTCTCTCTGCCAGCTCCAGTCTGTCTGTAGTGACCCAGCCTGAACCAACAGAGCTCTAATCCCAGGATCACCTCTCATCGCAGGGTGACAGAAAGCTGGATCAACCCTCTTCTTACCTCCAGGAATCTCCAGTCCAACGCTCATGACTCAACTGCACAACACAGAGAGAATGACCAGGATAGACAGTGACACATGCATCATACAGCATATTGTCTATGTAATAAGAATGAAGAAAATGGCTGCTATTTATTGACACAGCTGAGCCTTTGTGTATTGCTTGTGCAGTTGTCAGCCTGGTACTTTGGTAGACAAGGTGAACAAAGCTTGTGGCAACATTTCCCTCATAGCTGACATGCTGTCTGTGTACTGTCCTCTGTAATGGTGAGCCATACTTCACACATGCGCTTTAATACTGCAGATCAGCCTGCAATAACATGCTGAGGCTTAACATGTTGAATCAAATCATACACACACTTCGGCTTAAAAGGCTAACATGGGTCAAACACAGAGTATGGTTCATAGTCCAGAACTTGATTTTTGTGTGCTCTTTTTGTTGCTTTGAAGTAATGAAATCATAGTGTGGATTGTTGTGGGATTGAATGCAGAACACTCACACATGCAAGCCAGCTACCAAAACATTTAGATGTTATAAAAAGCATACATAAAACAGAGTGTATTTACTTGTTAATGTTTTGTGACATATACGTTATTGAAAATAGAACAAAGTTTTCATTTACAGCACATTTTCAGCTTCTTTGATTTTGGTAAATATATTCCATTTTCAAAGTCAGGTCACCAACATGTTTCAAAAAAATTTAGACAGGGGCAAAAAAAAGTTACACAAAACTCAAAAAACACTTGTTTTAAACATTCCAAAGGTCAACAGGTTCTTTGGTAACAGTTGACAGTATCATGATGAAGTGGGTATAACTATTGTTGCTTAGGAAATTATTTAAAAAATGTCGCTAAAAATGATTGCATTCTGTTTTCTTGTCTGTTTGACGCAGAGTTCTACCTTTTTAGCAGTAATAATAGTAAATATAGTGTCTTGTAATCTTTCCTTTTGCAATGACAGCTGCTGTTAATCAGAAACTGTTAGAGCTGTCATGGGCCACAGAAGAAGGCAGCAGGCAGGCAGAGCCCTCTGCAAACTGAGGGGTCAACTTTGTTAGCACTGTAGCACGACAAGATAACATGCAACATCTGCTTAGGCTCAGCATTCATACTTTTTTTTATCATGATCAATCATTGTTTTAAGTTGCTGAAAAGGTTTCAGGCACTTATAGTTTGGCAGCAAAGTCAAGTTCTGCACACATTTTTTTCAAATATCCCAAGACTTAATTTTTCTAAGGTAGTTTGCCTAGATAGCCAGTTTGATTCACTGACATAGTAACTCATGTTGTCAGCTACTTTGCTATGTGGCAAAAAGGCTTATGATGCTGCATTAGCGGTAAGATTCAACCAAAACACCAGGCCTGAACCTGATTTCCTGTTGGCCTGACCAAGAGGAAACTCTTTATTTAAGCTTACCTCAAATCTTCTCATTTGCTCAGTGTCTAGACCTGGTCATTTTGTCATCAGATTATTATATTACCATTGCACACAATCCTGGACTTAATGACGTACCAAGTAATATTGAAAATAAAATTCAGGCTGAACCTCTGAGCCCTACGGGTTTCCTTCAGTAGCTCATGACAAGATACAACACAACACATCTGCTTAGTGTCAGCGATCCGCCACGGCAGAGGGTTGAAGGGATGAACTAGCCAAGCGGTGTGTGTGTGGCAGTGGATGGTGATTTAAATTCATGAGCTGGTTGCTCTGCTTTTCCTCTTTCAGAAAAAGAGAGTGGCTAACACACTGAAGGTTTAATGCACAGCTCAGATTTAGAGTGTGTTATGCAAAGATTAGGTAGTCATGTACTTGTAACGATATTTCGTAACATAGTGCTTTGTTATGTGTAAGATTATTTGATTACAAGTTTTTGATTGTGCAAAAATAAATGATGGAGTTTACTTTGACCTGACCCTGTTGTTTAGGAATGCATAGCATTAGCCTGCGTGTGTCTGTTTGTGTTTTCATAGTCTAATACAAGCATTACACTACAACCAGATGCCGTATCCTGCATGAACTGCTCAGAGGAGGTGCATCCTCTGACTAATAGATTTAGGTTTATCATCATGTAATTAGCTTACCACTGGATGACTCATACAGTCAGGTCACATTAAATCTCTGAAACTGCACACTGTTGCCCTCAAACAAAAGACTAAAGTGTTGTTAAAACATTAAATTGAAATATAAAGTTTCAACATTTCCATGGTTGGCAAACACACAATTCCAACATTTGTTCCAGCGACTAGGTTGATAAAAATATTTAAGTGATACCGGTGCCATAAAGTCAGTGCAGGACATGTGCTTTTAACAGAGTATGTGATAAAGTACAGATATAGTGATATGACTTCAGCCATTACAACAGGATAAATTAGACTGTTCCCACAAGGAGAACAGCTGCTTCATTTGTTTCAACAGGTGCCCTCAACAAATAACATTTACAACCAGCTAACAAAGTCCTCTAGTGGCAGATATTAATCATGGCAGGTCCAAAAGTGTTATAGAGCAATAGATTGTTTTGTCCCTTAAACATGACCAAGATCATTTCCCTCAACCATGTTTTTTTTACTGCTGCAGAATGGCTCAGCTCCCATAACCGTAACATAATCTAAACCACCTGAACAAGTCATTTTTGTGCCTGAACCTAACTAAGCCTCGATCAGTCATCACATCATTACTATAAGTTAGCTTATGATAGTGAGTTTAAAAGGGACGGATGCCTGACACTGGGCTGCTGATGCATCCATCAGATCAGAAAACAAGCACAGACTAACAACAAATTTTGTCATTAAATTTGGGGAACTTGTTGCAATCTGTGATGCTCATAAGTCAGTGTAGTTTACTGTCATATGAATTAGATAGATCAATTAATTATGGACAGTTACAGTGCAGTACAGTACAATGTGAGGTAGTTCATACTACACTGTAACCACAACAGGTTTATAAAGTTATTTCATGAGGCTTTTGTGACATGTGCCATAAAATATACATTTAAATGTCCACACTCATAATTTGTACATTTAAATTTGTAATGTAGCTAAAAGCAACTTAAGTTCTCTAAAGACAGATATAATCTGCTATTTCAGCTGATATAAATCTTCATTATGACTGCAAAGTAAATATACTTATCAAGTTCTTAAGCTTACCCAAGTTATAAGAACAAGAACCATTATGTCATACTTTTTTTTTTTTAGAAAACAGAAAATGTGTTTCATGTTTCAGTCTACATATGTTTAAGTTATCAGCATTTGAAAGTCCAAGTTTATTCACCTTTTCAACCATATTTTATAATCCTAAATCATTTTTTTATGAAGGTATGCCATCTGTATGATGTTACCTCAGCAATGGGACATGGAATGATTGCATAGAAAGTCAGCTTGGGTCCCACACTGTGATGAAATAGAAAAAAAGAAATGTTTACAAATGATCTTCCCCTGTGTTGCTTTCTCTGCTTTCTTCCCCCTCTAAAGGCAGCACCTCTACCTTGCACAACAAGGTTTGCCAAGCAGGCAAAACTCACACATTCACATGAAAACATATGAGCTCAGTGAGAGGCTCTCACCATTTTTATACTTTGTCTTTCCCTTTCTCTTATCTTTCATTAACACAGCTCAATTTACTACAAAATTATATTAGAAATTGGGAAGATTTATTGCAAGGTTGAGTGTTTAACTCATAATTTTGGTCTTAAAAAACGTCTGTGGCGGCCACATTTCATGAGTGTCCTATACTTTCCCTTAAAAGGTTTGTTTGTGAGTCTCTACGTGTGTGTCTGTGTTAACAAATCTGCATGTGCAATCATGGGTCTACGTCTGGGCAAATTCCCATCTTTCTTTCAGTATGTGTGCGTGTGTTTGTGTGCGTTCAAGAACAGTCTGAATGCGTCTGTGCATTTGTGTTTATATGTGCCTGTGAGTGTGTGTCCATGTATGTGTTACCTGGGGTCGTAACTCTGCCCAGGACAGTTTTATAAAGTGCGCTGCAGCCAGGGAAGCAGCAGTAAATCAGTTTTATTTGCTGTGTGTTGGGGGTCAGCTCTCTTGACACCCCTGGACCCTGACACCACAGGAATGGACTTGCTGGATTTTGCTATTGCAGCTGTGTTGTTGTAAGCTGGTAGTTAAGTGGGATTTACTCTTTAACGGACCTGAATTACCTAAGAAAAAAATTGGTTGGCATTGCTTTTACAAAACTTAGTTTAGTTTGAATGATACTGTTTTTCTTGCTTTATAATGAATTCCTATTTTATTCTCTTCTTTAATTCTTTGGGGAATATTTTTAGCAATTTAGATAAGATTGATAACATTATCATGCATATAAGAAAAAACAAAGCTGGATTCAGGAGATATGTAGCAATTTGTATCACAGAGTATTGAAACAGAGGCAAACAGCTCTGCTAAATGTAACAATATCTGAATAATCCAGTGTTGTTACCTTTGAATGTAGCCTTCCTCTTTGTTTATTTCTAGTCCTACACTAAGTAAGGCAAACTGGCTACTAGTATTTCTTAAAGTGTCAGGAACGGGAGCACCAGAGAAAACCTACTTCAGTGCAAGTAGAATATTCCACAAAGAAGGTGTTGACTTTCTGTGTGGATTATGCATTGCCATCCACTGAACCGCAGTGCTGAATTTTCCCCTTGATAAATTTAACATAAGGCACATTTTCTTTGGAGATGTATCTCCTTCTATGGAAATCTGTTATTGTCAAGGTGTGATTAATACCTGAACAATATTGATCTCTAAAAACTAAAGCCAAAAGCCACAAACTGTGAAAAACTAAAAAATGATGACAAGGTACAGTTTCCAATTTAGTGTCAGTGCCAATTATGTGGGTTAGGGTTATAATGATGTAGCCCCCCAACCCTAAGTGTTAATGTGTTAATCCCAATGGGAGTAAGTTCACT
The DNA here is from genome assembly GCA_029783645.1 of Ctenochaetus hawaiiensis. NCBI lineage: Eukaryota > Metazoa > Chordata > Actinopteri > Acanthuriformes > Acanthuridae > Ctenochaetus > Ctenochaetus hawaiiensis. The sequence goes on from JAPZDY010000025.1 coordinate 18,080,803, forward strand.
AAGGGTTAGGCTTTATTTTATTTTTGTCATGTTTTAATCTTGGGTTAAGTTAGGTTTTTATGGCCTCTGGAACCTTTGATGGCTCCTCAAGCTGCAGAGTCATGAATTGACACTGCATTCTGGTGGTTTTGTGTTTTCTGTGAAATTCACATTACAGGGATGGATTAAAAAACACCATCAGGTTTTTGAGCAACCTGTTTTACTTCAGAAGGCTCCAGTTGACAATTCCAAAATAAAATGCATCTTGTGGTTGACAGAATTATGCTGTCACTACAAGTTGCATCTCCATCGCACTTCTTTGAAAGAATTAATACATGTTCATTTGCTTCCCAGCTAAGACCCTTTGGTAAAATATTGCTTTACTTTGTTAATATGGATTTAAAAACTTTCTTTGAAATCCAAAATCATGGAGTTGTAAACATGCATTAAAAAAATTTAAAGATTAAGTGCAACTACATGTCTTTGGACTGTGGGTGGAAACCAGAGCACCTGGAGAAAACCCACCCAGACATGAGGAGAACATGCAAAGTCCACTCAGAGAGGCTGGTCCGTGGGCTCTTGCTTAGAAACTTGTTGGTGTGAAACAACAGTGTTAACTGACTCATAACATGCTTCCCTATTAGACAAAAAATATGGAAAAACACATGAAAAAAAACTATGTCAGCAAACTCAGTCAGTGTTTGGACCGTTTGCTGCTTCTTTGATCATCTTCGTCTTCCTCCTCCCTTGCTCTCTTCATTGTTCCTTCAGGCACTGAGGTGGACGCTAACTCTGGACCTTCTTCCTTAAGGTCACTGTCAGTGTCACTATCAAGGATGGAGTCCCTCAATTCACCTTCATCATCTTCCTCTCTTGATTTGCTCCTCGATCCTCCAGGTTCTGGATGAAAGGAGGACACTGACACTTTTTTGTCCTCAACAGTGGCATCACAAGGGTTGGAATCAGATAATTCATCTTCAGCATCTACCTCTCTTGATCTCCTCATGGACCCTCCAGGTTCTGGGCTAGAGGAGGACACTGACAGTGGTTCTTCCTCTTCAGTGTCACTGTCATGGTTGGAGTCAGACAATTCCTCTTGATTGTCTTCCTCCCCTTCTCTGTTATCATTATCTTCCTCTGCAGGCTGGTTGACTTCATCAACAATTATAACATCATCATCATCATCATCCTCTTGATGTTCTTGCTCATTAATTATATGCTGCCTCAAAGTGGCATCACAAGGGTTGGAATCAGATAATTCACCTTCATCATCCTCCTCTCTGGATCTCCTTATGGACCCTCCAGGTTCTGGACTAGAGGAAGACACTGTCACTGGTTCTTCTTCCTCAGTGCGGCTGTTGGTGTCACTGTCAGGGATGGAGTCAGACAATTCCTCTTGAATGTCCTCCTCTCTGGATCTCCTTATGGACCCTTCAGGTTCTGGGCTAGAAGACACCAACACTGGTTCTTCTTTCTCAGTGTCACTGTCACTGTCAGGGTTGGAGTCAGACAATTCACCTTCAGCATCTTCCTCTCTTGATCTCCTCATGGACCCTCCAGGTTCTGGGCTAGAGGAGGACACTGACAGTGGTTCTTCCTCTTCAGTGTCACTGTCACGGTTGGAGTCAGACAATTCCTCTTGATTGTCTTCCTCCCCTTCCCTGTTATCATTATCTTCCTCTGCAGGCTGGTTGACTTCATCAACAATTATAACATCATCATCATCATCATCATCATCATCCTCTTGATGTTCTTGCTCATTAATTATATGTCGCCTCAAAGCAATGCCTGCTCCATCGAGTCCATTTATGATGATGAAATTCAGCCATTCAACCATTCCAGCATTAAGTCGCTCATCTTGTTCAATAGCCTCCATTACTTCATGAAGTCGTCTGAGAAGTGCTTGCCCTAAAAGACCATTAAGACAATTATGTTACCTTTATCATTTATATCATTGGAGAAGCATCCATTAACTTGAGTAATACAAATTTATTTGATAACAAGGAAACTAAGGCATCCGCCTAACAGCCCCAGCACCTGCAGCAAGCCTTTAGATGGTGAGCAGTAATGTGTAAATATTGGTAAATTGTAAGTTAAAGCTGAAATTAATATTTTAATTTTTCCTTTAAATAGCTTTGCAGGTCTGTCTTCTGTTGGTGAACCCTAGTAGATTATACATCAGACATGTCTGTATGAAATGAAGAGTCAATCTCTTACCTCGGTTTGCTCCGGTGTTAGAACCAATGTGGGATCCATCTCCTTTGTCCATTATATCTGAAAATATAACAACAAATAAAAAGCTTGATTCTATCTATCTGTCTGTCTGTCTGTCTGTCTGTCTGTCTATCTATCTATCTAAAATAACAATAGAATATTGTTGTATACTATATTATAATTATTATTTTGCTATAATATAGGCCTATAGACTTATCTTAATTCATAATAGGAATACTTATGTATGTGTGTTATGTCATTTAATGAATTATAACATTTAAAGGGGACTTTGAGGCTGCAGTTGAAAAGACTGTTACCGTGGAAATGCATTGTCATAAAGCAATGACATCAAAGGTCTTTAAGATTTTCTATTTTCTTAATTTGTTTTTTCAAATAACAAATAAACAGAAACTTATTTACATTGTACCTTCATGTTGTTAACAATCTTTATTTACTTTTTTGTTTTACAAATATGATTACAAAAACTGTGGCAAAGTAGAATTTTTAAAGATCATTTTAGTATCAGTGTTTTCCATTTTAAACACCATATACGCAACTTATTAACTCAATAGTGCTTTTTCTACTATTTTTTTTCATCATAATTTGATTGTTGATTGCAGGAATAAGTAAAATTCAGAATGCAGGTATTCAGTGTGTGACCTGAATTGTGTGATGTTAATTTTAGTTGGTCTAACTTATAACATCCTCCCAAGAGCTTTCTCTTTATTTATTTATTTATTTTTATATATGCTATCTAAAAGTTAAAAAGGCTCCAGAAATCATCTTTAGAACTCTATGAGTGGAATCCTTACAGGAGCCTCACTTGCTGCTGGATCCCCTGCTGTGTCTTAATGACTCTTCCTGTGTTTATGAAGGCCTTCACCTGTTATAGATATACATATATGCATACACAGCAGGGGGTAGAGAACTGACTCTCTGATGCTGGTAAGATTTGTGAGATAAGATTAATTAAAACACCAGGTTACAAGTTGATCCAGCGGCAAAAAAGAAGATAAAAGGCTATACATTACTTTGACTTATCTCACATATTACCTGAGGGTGATGTGCATTGTACTATAAAGTGTAAAGCAATCTAAGGTATATGCTTACCCATGAGAAAAAAATCATTATACATAAATGAACAATAATGCTGACTGAAATTTTTGCCTCCTGCTAAGAAAATATTATTGGATGAATAAAATGTATTGTTTATTAGATTTCCATATACTTCTGTTTATCTTATGTTGTCATCTAATATTTTATGTTTAAAAAGTGATCACCTTAACATAATGAAGGGGGCCTCAAATCATTTTCAGCTCCATGTAAACGAATGGAGTTCCAAGTCTTACGCAACAAGCAACACTGCCTAAGAACACTTCTCTCCCTTTTACATCAACATTGGCCGACTTTGCAAACAGTGGTTCATATGATGCCCACACACCTCAGCACATGTGCTTTGGTGTTTAGAATAAGATGCATTGATATTCAGCAGGACCAGGGAAAATCCCCTTTCGCACATTCTCTGTAAGAATCTGGGGGCCATTTCCTCTCCTTTTCTTTATGTGTGTGTGTGTGTGTTTGCATTCACCTGTTTTATGTTTCTTTGCTTTCAACTCTGGAGGTCTTTGGAAGCAGGTTGCAGAGTCCAATAGTCAACAGATGCCTTCTCACAGGGTCAGGACGCACCTAGAGGCAGTCTGCATAAGATGGAAAAAAGGAGAAAAATAGGGCAACATTGTTCTCATATTTGCTTCTGACCTGATCTAACTTTTCTCCATGATAAAAGGAATACAATGAACTTAAAACATAAGATTTATTGCATTAGAAAACTTGTAGACAAATACTACAATGACTAAAGCTGGTTTGCTTGTTTGATTTAGATGTTTTGGGGCTTAATTTGGATGAATGTATATATTTGGATAATCCTGAGTGCAAGTGAGTGAGTTGCACTTTCATCTGCTGGAGGTCTATAATTGGAGTAGACACAGCACTTGTCACACATTTAACCAATCAGTGAGTGAAGCCCTCTGGCAAAGCAGAATCTATGATGTGTGTGTGTGTGTGTGTGTGTTTTTCTTTGCATGGTATGACCTCAGGTTGCCAATTGTTGGACCCAAATGACATCCAGAAGCCCTCAATCAGGCCTCTTGCAAAAGGACTGGAAACCATTTCACATTAATAGGCCCAAAGTCAAGAGCAAGCGGTTTTATCACCTGAGAGCGAGGGAGGAATGTTGTGTATGGATCTCACGAGATGTTTGGATTCAGAAACACACTCCATTTAAACTTTTGAGTGAGTGTTTATAAATGTGTAGTGTTTTTTTTAACAGTTTTAGCTCATCCTATTGGGCTAAAATACAATGACATTAATGACTTTTAATAAACTAGCATCTAGGATACTGCCAGTAGCATACGCTTGTCTCATATACTTACGGGGTCAGCCCTGCGTTGAACTTGCGACTTGTCCAGGATGTACCCCAAACTGCTGCTTGCCCAATTTCAGCTGGGATCAGCTCCAGCCCCCCCGCCCCCCAACCCTGTAAACAGGATAAGCGTTTTACGGAAAATGATTGAATGATTGAATGAATGAATCTAGTTATGGGTGCTTCACAGGAGAAATTTTAGTTTTTGGCAAATACATTGATAAACATCTCTATCTGCTCACAGCTTGAATTCTTTAGCTGGGGCATAAGTGTTTTTTTTCAGTTGTGAACTAGTAATACACTACACATTGATGCTTTGAAAACAAATAAGTTGATTAAACAAGATGATGACACATAAGTCTAAACACGCATCACAACATGAAGCCACAACACATGGGACACACAAGGAAGTGATATTTTTTTCTGACTTGTTTAGTCATCAAAGCACACAAGGTTTAGCTGGAAAAATAGTTTTTTAAACATTTTTTAAAATGTAATAATACAGAGGTTAGTCCATTGATACAGTGCCTTTATACTGTTAATATAAATTTAATTTACTGAATGACCAAGGCATTTCATGTATCTGAGTGGAATAAATTTTCTGAGAAAATGTACAAAGCCATGTGAATTCAAGTAAAGTGTCAAAACTGGCAACAGCCAAGAGTCATTATGGCAGCACTTCCTGGTTAATGGTGTATGAAGTGCCTTTGATCGCCTTTCAGAGCCTAAAGCCACCATCACTGCAAAGCATAAAGTAGAAAAAATGTGTTGAGGCCAGCAAATGACTTGCTAATTATCAAATATAGCCTTTTTCGCACAGTGGTTATCTACATAATGAGTTTAAAATGGCTTCCTTAGTCCGTCCAAACTCATGCAAGGTGAATGAATTTAACTTTAACAATCTCTTAAGAACTAGGGAGCCTCTTTGAGTGGTTTTGATCTTTTCTTAATTTTCATTTTCAACATCACAGTTTACTGTTGAAAGCTTTAAGTCACTATGTGATTTACATTACAGATAAAACACCACTAGCAGCTGCTACCAAGCTGCTCTTTTTCTCAACCAAACTGAGAACCTATTTTTAAACATTTTCCTTTCATCGGAAATATGGTATGTGATACCATCTGTGGTGTATAAATGACCTTTATTAAAGGGCAGGTTACTTTCTTCTGCCTGCTTGTAAAAGTAGCATCTATATATAAGCAATGCAAAAAGAGAAACTGTCACATAAATATAAATCAGACAACCATCATAGTACTCTCAGGTATTAAATGATATCAATAGTAGGTTAAGGAACACTGCATCAAATATCAAATATAGACTGGATTGCAGATTATTCAAGAAACACAATATCAATTGAAGGGCTTAGAAGTACCAAGTGTTGGTATCAGCAAATCTTAGCAACATGTTGAAAGTTTGAATTTTCATGCTTGAGTTGTGTTTCCGTAAGAGCATTAATGTCTTATCGAGCTTCTTATCATCTCCTGCTGGTATGCATAGCTGGAACATTATATTCACACTTAATTTAACCTCTTACCAGACACGGACACATTTGCACTTCAAGCTCTGCAATTTAAGACGGAAAAAGTGAGGTAGGAAAAACCTCCGGATCCAATCGTATTTTTATTAGTAAATATGATGTATTTTGCCCAGGGCCAGTCTCTTTCATTTCAGCCTGCTGCCAAACGCCAAAGCCCAGGGTAAATTAATACAAACCATGAAGCCATGTGCCATTAAACTGGACTCAAAATCCTGGCAGAGCACCAGACGCCCATTATTATTTATTAATTTATTTTTAATTCTGCAAATGCTTAGCAGATGTTTCACATACCTCATGGTTTTCTGGGAGACTATGTGAAAGAGTAGTAGTACCTAACATGTGCTGAATGCTTTTTTTCCTCTCACTTACTTGCAGCAGACAAAAATGCTGCAGAATTTTAAATGTAGTCTGTTTTCGTTTATTTTCAGGTGCATGCTAGCTGGAATTCCCTTGTACCATCTGTGATTTTGTGGGTTAGAATTTGTAGTGATCTAAGTATGCAACAAATAAATAATTCTGGCTTTTTTGTGTCCTCTGTTTCTTTGTGTTTTGCACATGGAAGTTGACATTGGAACTAAAACGGAGCTTTCAGTATGTTTGGTCCACACATTTTTTACAGGTCTAGAAACCTCCTTTCCTCTCAGAAAGGCTTGGATTGGGTCATTAAATCCATCAGTCAGTGCATCTAGGTGCTCATGTACAAGAGGAAAAACGCATTAAAGTCATACACTGCCTACACAAACACACAGAGCTCCGGCCAAATTACAGTACAATCATAATGACTAACTTTACCACATTAATACTGTAGAACACCAATCAGACCACAACAGTCCAAACCAGAGCTGTTTATAGAGAGACCTTACTGTTTTCTCCTAAACCAAAGCAGAATACCGCTTCTGCATCGGAGGCTGTTTGAAGTCCTTAATCAGTTTTTAATGGTACGGAGTGAGCTGGATATTAACTGCTACATGTGTGGTTTTATGGTTGCTTGCCATTGCAGTAGTTTGCGTGCTATATTAAGCCATGCCAGATGCACCTAATGCACAGCCTCTTGTTCAGATAGCTGGCTAATGACAGTAATAAACAGGTGCTCTGTGAAATATTTTTCCTTTTGTGAAGCAGAATCTGACGTTTAGTTCCTCTAAATGGTGGCAACTGTCGTTCTGTTGACTTGAAAGGAGAATTTGAGGATGCGGTTTGTTTCCATAAGTGGCCTTTAGTGAGGATATTGAGGGTTCTGTGGATGTTTTTCAGTGATTTACTTTACACATACAGCCCGTATGATCGGAAGGACTGTGATGACTCAAGCTATGAGGCACATTATGTATGTTTCTCATGTGGTAAATGGGGGTTTTATTCTCCAATTAAATTTAGATACATGTCCACTTTTAGTGGCTATGTCAGTCTTACTGGAACTTGGAGGCCTTTGCGGTTAGAAGTTCATTCATATGCACAAAAAAGAAGGTTAAATGAAGAGGAACACAAAATAATATATATAAAATAATATCGTATATACTGTGTGTTTTTGTTACCTGGTTACCTATCAAACTTGCTTGTTTACCTGTCTGTTGCTCTGATATTTCACCCACACATATTTTTTTCACTTCTTGTTTGAGCTCTTTCTTTCTGACTTTCTTTCTGTCTTTGCAATGTAATAAGTTCAATTCATCCATCTTGGGCCAGCTGGCTAGACTTTATAGGCCTTCAGTTGGAGACCCCTGTTGCATATAAAGGGAGACCCTGCCTGCAAGGTGCAGTGCTTGACAGGGGTCTAATCCAGCTATAAAGGCTTAGAAGAGAGAGAAACAGTGAGTGTTCTTTTACATCAGCCCACTCTTTCCTTCACACTGGTTTGATCTAACCTCCGGTGCAATAAGGTTTAACAAACTTTTCCATGATTTAATTGGCATTTGTTTGCCTCAAGTTTTTACTCCAAGGTTCAAGGGGGTTGTTAAAATTAGCAACTGTTCTCTCTCCCATTTATACCTCTGTCAGTACTTAGTGAAACTTCTTTTCTGGCTATAATCATCTCCCGTAGATAAAATTGTATGGGTAGACATGTTATTTTATGGATAATGGCTGAAAAAAACTTGTCAGTCAGCACAGCTTTTGATTTCTTCTTTTATTAAAAACTTTTTACCAAAACCTATAATGGCACTAGTTTGAAAAGTGAATAGTGTTCAAAACTTGTTCAGTTTATTCCTTTATACTTTGACATAAAACCTGAAAACCCATTTCTTTTGTCATTAAAGGTGTATAGCCTCATCAATCAGTTCCAGTTTACTGGTTTAGCAGATTCCCCTCAGCAACTGCAAAATAAATTGTCATAATCTTGTACATATAAATACACAATTTGATCATCACACAAGTTTTGAAACGGCAGACGTGACAGATGTGAAGTGAGAAAGTGCTGACTTCTACAAATGAGCAAATGTCACGATGCAGTCTTTCACAGCACACTTTCATCAAAGTTCTCCAGCTGTGGCCCGTCCTGTGTGTTTATATGTGCCGAGCTTTCAGGGTGGTTGCAGTGGCTTTGGGTTTATTCTGTTGTTTCTCTCTGCACTGGCATGGCCTTGGCCGCGTTTGATGGTTGATTGAACACGAAAACACTTGGCTGCATTCTAGGAGGAAGCCGTGAAACTGTCAGCCTTCCTTCCTTCTGTGCAGTCGAGTCAAGTCTTACAGCGGTGGACAGATGGATGATGTCGAAGACCTCCACAATCTGAAACCTCACAATCCCATGTTGTCAATCAGTGGAGAAGTTTTAAGAAGTTGTTGGACAGGTTTTGGAAGGAGGTATCCCTCTTCTCAGTTTTTTCTCTCTGCCGGTCATCAGTCCCACCCAGGTTAATAAGGTTTACTGAGGCTGTGTGCTTGTTTACTCTTTCAAAACAGAGCTCCAAATATAATGCAGCAGCAGCCTTTTAGATGGTTCTGCCATTTTATGCCATTTTATGTATGAATTTAATTTAAATACTGGACACTGGGCTTGTTTTTCTCATGGAAAATACTTTGAGAATAATAGTCATTACTTGAATGCACCATTAAGTTTGCAGTCCCTGTGTGTGTGAAACTTTGCCATAGACAGCAGGACACAAGTACTGTGTCTTAAATGACATTAAAACACAGTAAAGGCTTGTGGTACAGTCTTTTATGACATGAATACTCTGGTACATACATTAACTCGCCTGGGTAATGTTCAGGGTCTTACTCGTCACTCCATCAGCACAGTGCACATCAGCTTTTCAGTACATTTGATGGGGGCCATGTGTTCAACGTAATATGCCAGCACATGTACTCAGCAAGCAGACACAGTTTTACTCCATGTCCCCTGTTTGGGATGGAGGACAAAAAGCATCCAGCTGTATTACTTGTGACCTGAAGGAGCTTTCCCAATTCTTGGGAATAAAACGTGGTTTGGTCTAAGAGTGGAATGGATGTGGTACATAGCTCATTCACTCTTTGCAGGGTGCAAAGAGTGAAATTCACCAAATCATTGAGGGCCAGTGGCAGCTCCCATTCAGGGACTGACACATGCATCACTCGGCCTCGCCTCCTTCCTACCTGCTTCAAAAGAGGGAAGGTAAAGACAGGTCTGTGGCCAAAACCCTCACGACAAGAACAAACAGCTGCGGCTCACATTTTTAATTGCGGCATGGGACAGCTTCTTCTCCAGGAGTTATTGACAAAAAGAACAAATAAATCCAACTGGACAAGTCAGGAGTTTTAATCTCTTTTTCTTGCACCATCACTTAAACCAAAGCACTCTGCTTTGTAACAGACAACAGTGGATCCCACTAATGGAGGCAGCTACTGGTAGTGCTCCACCATGTTTCTTTTATATTGCAAGGATTCACTTAAACTTTTTCTGTGTTGAGTCTTTTTTTTCCAGCTGTTAAAACTGCTTTGAGGTGGATATGATGAATCCTTAAAGTCCCTCAGCGTTGACAAGAGCAGCAAGGTGTCACCCTTTTCTTTTCTCAGGAGGGGGATATGTCCTAACCACACTCAGTGAGAAACCACTGTGGCCAGCAGCATCATATGCCCTGTGGATCAGATTGTTCATCAGACTAATGGCACATCTTTGAAATTCAATTTGACTAATTTTTAATGGCATGAATAAACTTTTCATGGATGAGCTTCCATCTGTGGGTAAAGCACGTTATTGACAGAAAAAGTGTGGCAGACAGCAGTTTTGTTGCTTTTTTATACTTTGCCAGAAACATGTATTTAGTGAGCGTGTACTCATTGACCAGCTATTTAATATGTAAATTATAGCTAAAGTTACTCATTACATGTCTTAGAGCTATTACCCATATATTCCAGTGGAGGGTGTAGTAGAAAGTGTGAGACAGACAGGGAATACTGGCAAAGAAACTCAGCCGCTTTTGGTTATGTGAAGGCATGTTGGGTGGTAAAGATGCCCAGTTTATGAGCCCTCTGGAACATGGAGCCAAGCACATAGACTGACTTACTTTCAGGACAACCCCAGTGTCTCTGATGCTGTGAAGAAAGTTAAATCAGGCCATTGTTACATAAAACTATGAGAATAATTTCTTTGCACGCCCTCTGATTAATGTCATGCAGTTAATATAGTTATGGTGTCATCAATCTACCTGTCAATATGCCTTCAAGACCTGGAAAATGGGTGATCAAGATGTCGGCGCGTGCTCTACAACTTGACTTTCTTTCTAATTTTGATGTTTGTCCAGGTCCATAAAATCCAGACAAAGAGAAATCTGATGTTACTCCTACAGCAGATGTCCTGAAAATGATATCAACCCCTCCAGGAGGAAAAAAATATTCAAAGGTTTATTGCAGACAATTATTTTACAATACTTCCACTGGAGGAACATCTTAAAAAATGGGAAATTTACTATATGATCTGAATGAACAGGGTAAAAATCTGCAACACTATGGATGAAAAGAATTCAAAGAAAAAGGGAAGAGGATCAATGGAGGTTAGAGAAACCCAGGACAACATCATTGTGAGAATGTTTAAGAACAAAGCTGTGAACCTACTTTCTTCTTTTGTTGGCATCAAACCAGTCAGAAACGTGAAACACTGAGATCAAAAATCCTAAACACACATAATGGTTCACAGATCAGCCATTGCTGAAATGTACAAAAAATTCCTGAGAAGTGTTGACCTCCATCATATGCTGTCTGCACTGTTAAAGTTCAACTTCAAATCTTGAAGATGTTAAATGTACAAGAGGCAGAAAATGTGTTCTTTTTCCTTTCTTTCTTTTCATTTTTTCACTTTGTCCAGTTTTAGGCTTCTGTTGTGACTTCTTTTACAAACACAGGACACGGCAAAATCAAGGTCGGCAGACCAATATGCTCCTGAACAAAGATAGAAACTGTGTAGTTGTCAACTACAAATCAAAAACAGGTTGGTAAAAGGGTCGTCTTTAACCAAAAGGAGCCAAACCAATTCTAATATTGCAAATGTAATATATATATTTTGTTCTTGTCTGTAAAATAAACACTGCCGTGATGAATCAGTTGTCATACATGCTAATGTGCTGAACAGGGACCAATAAACATCAACATTTTGAGAAGTTTTTTGGCTCATTTACTGGATCTAAAAATGTTCTTAGTTTCTGTCAAATACAGCGATTCTTGTCAGTCTCATCCTGCCTGTCAGTCTTTATTGTTTAATTTGATAAAACAGGTGCCAAAAAAAAATCACCTTTGATTTTGATGGTGTAACTCTAACCAGACTCTAAGCTTTGATTATCTCCCAAGACAGACTAAACTAAACTTTGCTTTGCAGCCAGCTGTTGGGGAAATATCCAGACACCCCAGAGATGACCCTACAATTATGAAAATGAAGTATTAATAGCTTTAAATTGCACCCAAATGGCTATCATGCATGCACACAAGAAAAACTTGTTTGTTTTTTCTTTCCATTGAAATCATTAGCAGAGGTTGGAAAATTTTCTTGGATTAGGTTCAGAGGTATTCTGGACATTTGCAGTGTGTTAAAAGGGGAAATGTGTATGTGTGTGTATGAATGTGTGTCAGGCATATGTGCATGCATGTAAACCTGTCCAGATTTTCTTTTTTTTTTTTAGTATAAAACACCTTAACCTTATAGCTCAATCTGACAAATATCCGGCAACTGTGCTGTTGCCAAGTTAGCTTCAGATTTGGGCAATCTGTGGTTGTGTGTGTGTGTGTGAGCATGTGTGTCTGCATGTTTGTGTGTGTGTGTGTGTGTTTGTGTGCAGACGGGAGTTATATATAAAGTTACCTCAGCTCATGCCTCATCTACATATTTTCCCTCTCCATTCCATCCAATCAGCCTCAAGGCTAACGCAAACTCAACTGACTGAGAGCAAGAGGCGGAGCATATTCAAATTGTAAAGGTCATTTCTTAATTGAAAATCTATTTCTAACACAAAGAAGTCACAAAGGAGACTGCCTTAATTTTTGTCTGAACACCTGCAGAGAAGCAGTGAGAGGCTTCTTGTTTTCCAACTTGTAGAATAAAAGCGCTTTGTTTTTTTCTGCGGTGTTTCAACTCTGTTTCAATTAGCTTTGCAAGGCTTCAAAGTGAAGAAATAGAAGGGAAACTTTGAAGTTTAAAAGAGTCAGAGCATTGAAAGAAACCCTGGGTAGGCAGGGCAGCAGACTCTCATAATATAATAGGTAGCAGTCAGAGAAAAACCTCCTTCGATATTAGGTCCCTTTTTCATCTTTTTTTTTTCTGCCAGGAATGCGTTCTCCTTTGGCTTGATATTTTGTAATATATCCCTGATTTATATTCAGACCTGCTGTGTTTCTTCATTCTTAGAAAAAAAGAGTCAGAGAAACACTCTGCATAACGGATAAGCAATCTTATCAGATTTTTTTATTTAGCTGAAATATAAAATGTCTAAACAAAGGTCAAACATGCATCTTTTTAAAGATTACCACAGAGCTCTTATCTGCTGTACATGAGGGTCAAATTGTTGAGGTAGCTTTGGTTTCTGACTGGAATGACCAGATCCATCCAGACAATTTGATAACAGTAATCACTCGTGTTTTTATTGTAAACCACACTTGAGTGGACCTGTATTTGTGTGGCTCCTGTGTGGATCCCCAGCTCAGGCTCTCGTGACGAGCTGGGGTAAGATGGATGAGACCCTGAAAACAAGACAATTTCCTGGTCTAATCCCAGGTGGAGGCAAAGAATGGTGAGATTGGAGGAGATCCAGCAGTGTGTGTGTGTGTTTACTGGTGTCTTTATGTGATACATGAGAGGCATTGGTTTACAGTTTGTAGCTTTCATAGTGTTAAAGCAGACCACCCAAGGATTCCCAGTCCATCACAAACCAAAGGCTGTACTGTTACACATTTTAATTAAAAAGGTAAAGACCTATAGCGATACTTTGACTTATGGAAAATAGACTTAGTTGCTGTATTGTTGAGAGCTACCAGAAGATCGATACCATTCTCTCAGTGGTTCATTAAATATGAAGTTACTGCCGGGAAACTGTGAGTTTTGTTCATGACTGAGAACAGGGGGAATCAGCTAGCCTGGCTCTCTTCAAATATTTAAAAAGTCTGATTACCAGCACTTGTAAAGGCTACTAACATGTTTAACTGTTAAATATGAAAACTTCAAGTGTTAAGATGGCAAATCATACATTTTCTAAGGGTTAACACACTGGATTAATTATTTGCCATGTGCAGCGACCATTTCTTTAAGTACTAGTGTTTATTTTAAGACTTTTAAGTCTGTGGTCTAAAGTACATTTTAGTTTACTTTAAAAAGCTTAAATTTTTAGCTGTTTTAGAAATTCTTTAGGCAACTTAAAAGTATTTCAGTCCAGGTATTAAACTGAACATTTTTACAGAATTATAAGTTGACATTTATACAAACAGCATACCAGCAACAGCAGCTTAAGACAACTTTCCTGCACTAAAGTGCTTGCTTTTGCAACTGCAGCTTGAACATGCATTGCAATTTTATGAGATTGATGTTGTATCCAATTTGTATCGGGTTTTTTTCTTAAAAAAAAAAAACTCTAGTAACCTCATAAAGGCTACATACTGTGTGGTTTCTATAGCTGATTTTACGGCCCATTTCCTCCTCTTCTTCACTCTCTTTTTCATTTTTACTTTAGTGCTTGAGAGCAACATGTTGCATCTTGACAGGGACAGGCAGCTTTACCTTCTTTTCGATGGAAGCTACCTCCAGCAAGAATGTCCAGAGAGAGCGATTCAGTTTCCAAGCCACATATTACAGTAATTTAATCATGCAGCCTTGTTAACAGATGTCACTGTACGGCGCCTGGCCCATTGATCCTTCATCTGCATGTGTTACTGCAATCAATACCCTCATTAGCAAGCTGTCAGGGCCAAAGAAATGCTTAGAGAGAAAGGCCTTTTTCATGTTCGATTACACCGCAAGCAGTGAGCCGCTATCCAACTTTGGTGCTGGCTTAGCTTTCAGTGAGCTCTGGGAGTGGTTCATGTCACAAGAGGGATTTCAGACCGAAACAAGAAACATGATTTTACATTTGTTGGAGAGTTTGGGAAATGGACGATGTTCACGCCCATTCTGCGGCTGATTGTAATGGAGTCTCTGGTGGTTGTTGGGGTCAAAGAACATCCCAGACGGATGCCTTCACACACAGAACACATACATACCCGAGCTTTCCTTCTGTGCACACATATAAGCATGAATGCATAGTTGGTGTTTTGGTGCAGACACAGACATCAGCAGACTGTGGAATACATTTACATACAGTGATGTACATGTGGAACACATATAAACTTAAAATTCACAGGCATGTTGATGCCAATATACACAAACATATGTGCTGAGAAACCTTTCCTCACTGAAACACTGTAGTTTTTGGAAAATATAACTTTAATGTTTAATTTATGAACTGCTACAAGTCCTACTGATAAAAACACGTATTTCATCATTCTATATGCCTGCACACCTGACGCTCCGTATCTCTGTTTCTTATCTCACTCTAATCAGCAGTTCACTAAATCCTTTTATCTCAGTTGAAAGTCATTTGATTGAATGCCTTCAGTTTTTGGACTTTATACATGAGGGCTTTGTGTTCTACTGTGTGAATCTCAATATGATTAGTTATCTGGAGCAGATGTGTGACTTGGCCTGGTTTTTTCTTGATGTTCAACTTTGAAATCACATGAGGATTCTGCAATTCTTCTTCTGCAAAAACAAAATAATTCTTTTTTATACCACAGACAAAACGAGCGTGTCAGAAACACGCATCCTCAAGAAATGTCAGTGCAGCATGTTCATGTGTGCATGCACACTTACCTCCTGACAGACATTATCAGATTTGTGTATCTGTAGGCAGCCTCCTCTGCCCTCATGTATTTGGATTTCACTATTACTTAATAGCTGCTAATAAACAATTTATGCCACTTAACTGGGGTAATACATTATATCCTGACACACGGTTGAGTAACCACCTTGACTTTCTCTCCCTCTTCTCTTCCAGTTATGGAAAACAAAATAGTTGGAGCTCGTCCACAGACAACACTGAGGCCCATTATCTTTTGCATGCTCTCTAAGGCAGCTTTGAAACAAGGAAAGTTCAGCGAGGCCTCTCTTTCTGACCAGGTATTAGTTACTGAATATCCGACCAGCATGATAATGAAATATGGATAGTGTGTTGCTAATGAAACAAGGATACTGCTGAGGTTCAGTGGGGCTGCAGGCCGGTCACCACCACATTTTGTAGATTTGTAACAGACGTTGCAGCAATTTCATAGATTCAATTTCAATCCTGATCATTTGTCAGCATGTAATGCAAATGTAAGATGTTATTGTAGCTTAATAAAATAGGCATAACTTGTATGTAACTTGCATATGAGAGCATATCTCTGAACGTCCAGAAGTTCCAGATGATAGAAAACTATAATGATAGATTGTAATAATATGATGATGGATTATATGGTAATTTAATACACCTGAAGAGGTCCAGAGGATTTAACAGAAAGGGTAACATATGCATGTTTTCTGCTTGCACCAGTGCACATGCATGAACAGGCGTGCCTGCACAGACACAGACAGTTGCACACACAAATACCCCATGCAGCACACACGCACGTCCACATGCACTCCTCTGTGTGCTATCAGTCCAATGTGTGTCTCCAGAGGGAAACTGTATCAGACAACAGAGTTCACGTGACCTGGGGAGTCAGCCTTTCTTAATCCTACTGTCAGCCCTAATTGGGCAGTAGGGGATTGATCTAGTATGCCCTGTGTGTGTGGGGGTGGGGTGGGGGGGTGTCCGTGTGTCTATGTGTCTGTGTCTGTGCCCTAAATGGCCTCATAGCTGAAGTTCATTTACAGATGGTCTCCTGACACCACTTCTAGAAGAGATAGAGTGAACACAAAGACAAAGAACTGCCTTTAATCATTTGGTCACTTTTATAAATAAGTGAGCAAGAATCTAACTTTGTATCTTTACCTTCTTTTCTTTTTTAAAAGGAATTTAAAAACTGTATAACACAGCCAATCAGAATGAAACTAATACCGTCCCTCACCAGTAAATAGATGTGCTCATATACAGGATAATCAGTCATTATTATTTTCCATTTTACATGTCAAAAGAGATAAGATCTGTGTCTCACTCTTACACATACTATCTTTCTAATTGATGGTTACCAGTAAGTTACACTTTGAGTCTGAAGCCTATGGCACATCACCAGTAGAGGGCAATACTGCTAAAACTACAGTGACCAATGTCCTACTCCCCCTAAAACACACAAATCACATTCATTATCTCTGTTGTTTCAGAAAGTTTGAAAGCATTGCTTTCAGAGAAGACATATATTTGCTGAACAAAGACGGAAACTGTAACTAATGATGCAGCTATGTGTCTTGTAACAGCGGAGAGAGACGGGGAGGGGGTCATAAATTATGACACACATGACCCATCAATGCGTTCAAGGCCAAAGGAATTCATAAGTCCAACTAAGATCTTCCCCATCCCCCGGACTCCCATTCATCTGTGTGCTTTTTACTAAGTGAACAAGGTGGCAGCGTCTCAGCCTGAATTATGCATTTTTGGAGAGCTAAAGCTGCTCAAAGTAAGACACAAAGCATGATGCAAAAAAAGAGAACTGGAGGAAAGAGTGACCAGCAGGGTGAAACTAACCAGACTTGGTACTGCAAATCACCAAAGACATCCATCAGAAACAACTCCAACACATGTTTTTCTGCTTTTATTTCTCTTCTTTCACCTTTTGGACACAGTTAAAGTCCAAGTATATATATTTTTTACAATTTGGATGAAGGACAGCAACTTCAATCACACAATAAAGTTCAAAAACATTGTGATTACCAGTACCACAGGATCCATGTTTCATGTTGGTGTGTTTAATATTTCTCTTGTAAATGAGTCTAACTTCTCCCTTTGCTGTTTTATTTGATGCCTACAAAGATTCTTGTGTAAACCCAGCTGAAAGCAAATCAACCTTCGTATGACATCATGGGTGCAAATACACATTTTGATCATCCATCAGACATATTTCAGCTACAATGGTAACAAAAAGGGATGAAGCACAACCAGTGTTTAATATAAATGTTAGGTTGTGGTAGATACCAACAATACTGTTTGCTGCATGAATGTGTGATGACACCTGCACTCTGCTCAGCTCCCCAAAAAACAATGAAAATATAAAATATGCTAATATTATATGAAGAGTTATAAAGAACAGTTATAAACTCTGATAAAATCATATAAAATCATAAACTAGATACAACTGTCTGCTATTTGTGAAAAATTATGTCAAGGGTCTTCTGCAGATGCCCTTCAGGCATCTTGTCTGTCATCTGATGTCTGTAGGTGATTTTATCACAGTCTATTTACATAGTATTATTTATAACATTTTTTAAAGTAAGTCTCCTATTGAAAGCTTCACTTTGCAGATTCTACATAATCCAAACAGGAAACATGTTTTTTTCACCTAAATTCTGAACTTTTTAAGTTTTGTCATCATGTGTGAGACCAGTTTCAAATCAGTTTTGTATTCATGTATTTATGTATCACAGAAGCATTGTTTGATAAATGCCATATATATATATATTTTTTTTTTTTCACAGTTATTGCATGTATGTTACTGGCAGTATGCTTGCTATTAGTTTAAATTGAACTTACTTGAATTAGCAAACATCAAACTACCACTGTTTAAGTTTTTTTTAAATTGAAAGTTTAAAAAATATTACATACTCCTCTAAATCATAATCAAATGTTTTTTTTTCTAATAAAACTAATAAATCTAATAAAATCTTTTTGTGCAGAGTTTCTGTCTTGAATGAACCTGCCCTCATTAAGTAACATCTCTGAAGTTTTATTGAGTTACAGACTTGCTGTCCTTACAGAGAGCTGTTGTTTGGACAAGTAACTGAGCTGAGAGAAACAAGATAACAGACACCACTGTTTTGCCTGATCTGGTTACATAGCACCAGTGAGTGTGAGTGTGCGTGTGTGTGAGCGTGCGTGTGTGTGTGTGTGTACGTGTGCCTACCATGACTTAACAGCAGGTTATGAGGTTAGGGTGCCTTGGTGTTTATTTGTTTATAGCTGATGCCCTTATGCAGGGCACTCAGCTTGTGGTTCATTTAATGCATCCACATGTTTACACAGCTGGATATAAACTGATAAGGACACACTTGTGGTCAAGTAGTTTAATCTGAAAAGGAAGGCAGAAAAGTGGTTTGACTCTCTTTTCTTTTTAATTCCTTGATACTTGAATCATTCTGCAGTGTGAGAGTTAAAAAGCTATGACCCCAGTTATCTGTCCTTCTCTTTCACCTATCAGAGATGTTTTCTCCACCGCCTCTGTGCCCAGACGCACTGCTGCACATTTTCCCACATCATTCCATCCCTTTCCTCCTCTCCTCCAATTCCCGCCTCTCTCTCCACGGTCTATCGCTCAATTCTTTCTCCTTCACTCTCCCATCTGAATGCCCACTACATCCACCTCACCTTTCTCTCTTCAACTCTACCTTTCTGAATTTTTTCACCCCCCATATCCCTAAGCCCTTCTCCCAGCTTCACCCCCCCTCTTGCTTTTTCTCCATACATACAAAAGCCACATGGTGGGTCTGCTTCTAATCTCAACATGCTGTGGTCTCCATTTGTTTTGCTTGTCCAGGGACCCCACATTGCAGTTTCCAGTGCCCAGGACCCACTGAGTGCAGATTTAATTAGATAAGGCGAATGGTGGAAGGAGCTGGAGAATTGGAATTGGACATGGGGGTTTTACAAGAGAGCTGGTTGGGTCCTTGGCACTGCATGAGTCCAGTACAACAATGCACTTCACACAGAGCAGGGCAATGAGAAAGTGGAAAGGAAGGGGAATGAGAATGAAGAATGGAGATGACATACTTAACTCTACCCTGGTAGTCACTAAGGGTGTGCTTGGCCATTGTGCTCTCAGTCTATAGGCTGCTGGTGCCACACCTACCTGTGAACATGTGAGCCTCAAGAAATTGTGAAAGAAGCAAACTGTGAGTTTTGCATGTGAATAAGTTTTACAAGGGTTGGTGACAACAGAATGGTTTGGAGACACTGCTTTTACAGGCACAAAGTCATTTGGTTTATGACATTTAAGACATGACTTCTATTTGGCCACAAATTAATTAACTTAGGTAACTTAAATCTGACAAAAACCTATGAATAAGAATGCAGTAAAAAATTTCATGCCTGTCAAAGTTTAGACTGATTGTACTTTAGTGGGATCTTAAAGAAGCAGCCTGAACCAAGTGAAGGGATTAAGGAGAGGTCTTTAAGTGTGTTTGTGGAATATTAATTTGTTAAATGCAGATTACACTTTTTTTTAGTAAACTTTACTGCAGTAATGTTTACACAAAGCATTTTACAAATACAAATAAATGTTCAAATACTCTGCTCTAAAGTTATAAAGTTGTTTCTAATTTCCTTTTTATTTTTTGCGTCTGTCCCTCTCATGTACTTTTTTTAAATAAGTTTTGTCTGAGACTCATCTAAGCCTTAATGTATTATGTCAGTGCTTTTATTTGGCTGGTGCAGTTTTGTTTTCTTTGGTTCAAATGCCATATTTGTTCTTTGTTGTTTACATTTTTTTATCCTCTATAAAAACATGCGGGTCCATGGTAAATGCTTAGTCATATAGATCTTAAAATATTTTAAAATAATTACAAAGCTTGATTTGTCGGCACTGTACTTAGGTCATCAACTCATGTTATTTGGTTTGCATGATGTCAAAACATTATAACAATGTTTTGGTTTCCACTCGTCCTTCATGTACCTTTTTTCCTCCAGATTGGCACCGAAACAATACTAGCATGCATGATGATGTCTGTTTTACATTGACAACTGAGGGTTCTCATTATCCTGCCTGTCATCACAGTTTCACATTAATGTCTAGGAGACAAAATAACAAATAGACACAGAGGAGAACAGATGGAAAGCAGAGATACACTGATAGAATCAAGAGTAAATGAGAGAGACAGGGTTATGTATGTGTAAGGAGGAAGACAAAATGGACATGTGAAGAGATTGGCTCGAGAACAGAAAGCATTTCCCTTTGAAGGACAATGAGCGTCTGCATGAAAATGAGCATTGTAAGTGTTTAGTGACTGTTGACCTCAGGCAGAAACCCTGCCATCAAGTGACTGCAGCTGCTGCCTTTCTTAGCCAGAGTATGACTATTAGTAGGGCAGTTCAGCTGGGTTTGATTTCAGAGCACAAGCTGTACCAGATAGTCACTTTTATTGTGGATTATTAATTTTCAATTGGCAGGTGAAAGTTGTTTTGATATCATTTCTTTTGATTTTTGATGAACCTTGGCTTGTTGGCATTGAATTTTTCAGAGAAGGACTGCATGTCTGCACGTTCTGATTATCAGTCAGTCAACACAGTCACACTAGTGAGATTCAACACTGTAAAATGCCATGTTTGATATTATTTTTGATCTCAATTACTCATGGGTCTTTCTTTAAAGGTCCAGTGACTAAGATTTAGTGGAAGCTGTTTGTAATTTTCATAAATATATTTTTTTAATTCTATCACAGAGAATAAGAGTCATTATGTTAGAATGAACCTTTTCCATCTACAGAGGGAGCAGATAGTCTTTAACAGTGTCATGCTGTCACATTTCTACAGTAGCTCAGAATGGACAAAAACAGGTTCTAAAGCATTTTTTGCAATTTTATGAAGTTTCCCACTTCTCCTAAGCGGACGAACATTTAGAGGCATGCAATCTGCAACCCCACCACTAGATGACACTAAATCCTCCACACTTGACCCTTAAAAGTATTATTGGCAGCACATGTAGTCTAAATCTAAATCTGACTCTGAATCCATGCTAACACAATTTATTGAATTCTGTGTCACTTGGAGCTGTTGTCATGCACTACCCCTCATTGGGCATCACCTGCCAGGCTTAATGGTAAATTACGGTGATTTTGACTAAATAGAAGACAATCCCACAACAAAGACTGCAGTATAATTATGGTACATCCTGTGCCTTAAGGACTGACACAGACCTTATTACTTGCATTTCCTTCACTGCCTAAAGCCTCATTGGTCCATGTGTTACAAGTTGTCTTATCTTTCTTTTCAGTTGAGGAACTTTCCCTGTTGGTTCTTCTCCTTTTTACACTTCCCTCTGTTTTCTCCCTCCTCATAATCTTTTGCACTTTATCTGCAGAGATGCCTCCATGTTGATCCATTCATCAGCCAGACTCTAAGGGGCCCCCATCAGTTTGGAGCATTCTAACACATCTTTCCCAACCGCACACACGCACACAAAGAAAGCTTCAAAACACAGATGTTATCTTTTATACACCGTCATATTGGTATTGTCTTTTTCATGAGATTAGTGATTACAAGTGTTATTTGTTGTGGTTTTTTAATCTATGATGTTGACTGCTCGCTGGGCAAAATGTGTTTTATGCGTAACGTGTGAAAATCCTTTGGACACCACTGAGAACTGAAGACACATACCAGGGATTCCCTCAGAAAACTGAGTCCAGCTGGTCAATATAAACTCCTAACTACTTTTAACTGAATGCAGACTCTATTGTGTGAAATGTGTATCCAATCTAGGACTATCAAGATAACTTCGGTGGTGTCTGACCTGCAGTGCAGTTGCACATTAACACCAGATTGTGACCGACTGAGCTGTTTGTCTCTGTTTGTCTTCTTCAAACTTGGAAAAACTTAGAATGTCACTGCAGCTGTGACAAACTACTGTGAAGCAAATGTTCAATATGATTGGTCAGTCACCTGCTGAACTATAACAGATTTTCAGACATCTTGGGCCCTATCGTACACCCGACGCAAACGGGGTGCGCCAGTGGCGCAGGTGTCATTGCTATCTTACACCCCGCGCAAACGGCATTTTTGTCACAAGTGTAAGATAGG
>JAPZDY010000025.1:18103455-18125259 GCA_029783645.1 Ctenochaetus hawaiiensis
TGGGCGGGGAAGAGCAGGATTCCGCTGCTGCTCCTGGAACAAGGCGGCAAAGGTTGACCTGGAAACTCCCATGAATTTATTTTTAACTTTCCCCGCCCAATGCGCCACTGGCGGACGGCGCAAAGTGTAAGATAGGGCCCCTTATCTTATTATTAATAAAGTTTCTTGAGGACACTTCAAAAGATCACTTCACTGGCTACAGTGCCTCTTTTTTATGTCATATTATCACACTTCTTGTTTTCCGTAAAGGTTAAGGCCACAGCAGAATTGACATTAGAACATCTATAGCTTCAGTAATGTGATGTGTTTCTAGGTGAGACTGTAGAAGAATTACAAATGTAATTGCTGTTCACCACAACATGTGTAATTGAGAATTAAAGCTATGGACATTTAACTTAAAATTGAAATATAATATTATAAAAAGAATTAGAAAAAATGTGTTTGCAAAAAGGGCACTTATTTAAGTCAGAGTCCAAAAGGACAGATGCTGCAACACCACCTGGGGGCTAATTGTCCATCTGCCTGGCTACCAAATATTTGGGTTAAATAAATTAAAAAACAGATAAAAAATTAATAAAATATTCCAGTTTTGGTTGAGAGGCTCCTAATAGCAGGTGAGTGTATACAATGAATTTATAAATTCTAGATCGATGCAAAAATAAGACTGCTCAGTCCAGCCTTCTTAAACTCAATATGCCATTCCTACAGACCTGCAGTCAGTTCAGTGTATTATAACATCAGTGACTTTTCAGTATAGTGCAAGGGTTATTTCCTGTTTATTTTGTATCATGTTGCAAATGTTCCTGGAATAGAACTGTAAGTGTCCAGTAATGATAAAGGTAGATGTCTCACACAGTATCACTTTTTCACCATCAGACATCACAGTCTGCTTTGTGCTGTGTGAGCTGTTCTCTCTGTTTATCTTCACATATTCCAAACCAACTCTTGCTGAAAGGACGGTGGCGAAACATCTGTGTGTTGGCACTGAGCAGCGACAAGTCTGCTGCAGATTGGTAACGTGCACGGAAAAACATGCAAGAACACTCACATACATACACACTCCTACATGCAGACAAATGTTGAACACACACATCACCTACACATTCACATATACTTTAAATACACATTCATAATCAGAGCCAGAGATATTGTTAATATATTTAGCAGGTGCTCAAATAGTCGACTTTTAACAGACATGGAGAAGGTGTAACAACTGGAGAGACATGCAAAGAATCATACACACTTTCCATCAGCCCAAAGAAAACAATTAAGCCAAGCACGACAAATCCTGTTACAAAGCTACCATGTCCTGAAACTAGAACCTCAACATGTGAAAATAAAAATTGGGTTAGAAAAGACGACAAAAGCAGGAAAAAGGTTATC
Source organism: Ctenochaetus hawaiiensis (assembly GCA_029783645.1). Taxonomy (NCBI): domain Eukaryota; kingdom Metazoa; phylum Chordata; class Actinopteri; order Acanthuriformes; family Acanthuridae; genus Ctenochaetus; species Ctenochaetus hawaiiensis. Next base: position 18,104,839 of record JAPZDY010000025.1, read on the forward strand.
ACCTAATTTCCAGGACGCAGATGTGAATGTTTCAGCTGGGATACTGTTCCAGTTGGCGGCTGTTCTCAGGACCGAAGATGTTATTAAGCCTCTCCCCCTCATGTTTTCATTTTCAAACCATGCTTTTCTTTTGTGAAGGTTGTATATTCACAACTGAAACCATTTTCCACTGTTCGGGATGACATGGAACACCTGCTGCTTATGTTCTGTGCTGAACTCCAATCCAACATAAAGATTTTTCTTGTTCGCACTTTTACAAACTCATGGACGCTGAAAGACAGACCATGATAGTGATGATGTTTATCACACTCAGATCTTTTTTTTTTTTTTTAAACAATCTTTCTTGTCTTTTTATTGGCAACTCATCTGTCTTTCTCCCAGCCTTTAGGCTGCAGTAAAACACATCATGTCAAGAAACCAGATGAGATGGCTATTCAGAGCAGAGCTAATAAGACTGGGGACAAGCCATGGTAGTTGATATTCACTGACCACTGCATAATCATATTCTTAAATGAGCCCAAGTAACGTTGATCTGACAGCATTGTTTTGATGTTCTCTTTTTTCCCCCATGAAAACCAGCAGGTTCGTGTTTAGGCAGATGGACAGGAGTTGGCTGATGCTCCCTGGGGATGAAATCTACTCTGCCGTAGACCGAGGTCTATGTTTATCTTTGGGCTTTATTAGATGTTGATATTGGCTGTGCGAGAGAACCACTTGTAAAAAAAATATTTTTAAGGGGAAAAGGGAAAAGAGAGAAAGGGAGAAAAAGGCGGACTGAGGAGAGGGAGGGAGAGGGAGACAGCGAGAGCACTTCTTTGGATTTCATTAACTGTACATGTAGATAAAAAGACACACATGAACATTGGAATTCAGACTCTTGTTTTGCAAATATAGTACATGTTGTTCCAAAATAAAGGAATGTGGTTGAGAAGGAGGATTTGTAAGTTTCAATGAAAGGAAGACATTGTATGTTGAAGTCATTTCCACAACTGAGTAACCAGATTTAACCGGCCTCAAGTCACTTGTGTCCCACTGGACTGATGCCTTAAGCTGCATGTCTGATTAACGAGGCCAGTTATATTGTTGTCTCCAGGAGACGCACTCTCCTCGTAAAGCCCGTCAGCGCAGCAGCTGTCCGTCACACAACTTGAGACGCAACTTTGGGCCTTAACCCTCAGTGCAGATTGATTTGACCCAGGGTTGGCCCTGTGTGTGCGTAAGTGTGTTGCACTGTGTGCTTTGTCAGCACTTGGAAAACAGACCGGTTTGAACTACACCTACAGCGGGACTGTGAGAGATGTTTTTGGTTGCCTTCCATTTAAACAAGCATTAGTCATGTTTGTTCAAACCACGTGTAGAAAGCAGCCTTCTTGCAGCACGCCAGGGCATTTTTGACCTTGCAACATGCAATAGCAAAACATAAGGATTTAAACATTGAGAACACCACAGTGGATTTTTGTATTTGTTAAACATAACTCACATAATTGTGGAGAACTTGTTTTCACCCAACCAAAACCCAACCAACGGTGCTGTTTCTATGGGCAAGCCTTTCCCAACCCACATGCAGTCTGAAAAGAGCTGTTTAAATATTTTTTTGAGGTATCATTATCCAGATCACCTGTGTCACAAAGGAGTCAGGTTGTGTACGCTCATTGCTGTCCTGCATCGGTGAAATCTGGGGTTAAAGGGGAAGAAGGGCAAATATTAAGTAGAAATGATCAAATTGGATAAAAAAAGAAAGAGACAGGATAAGCAGAAAAAAAGGAAAGACAAATAACTGCAAAGAGAAAAGCAGAAGAGTGCAGGGAAGGTTGTGGGATACATTTTTGATCGCCAGAGGTGCACCTGAGCGCTGTTTAATGATGACTCATGGGAAAAGAAACTGTGGATCCAGTGAGCTGAGGCAACAGCTGGCAGCCCAACGACTGCCATGTTGTGTCAAGCTGCAGAGATGCAGGGAAAAACTTGAGAGAGACGGTCAGATGGATGCAGTGAGAAGCAGGCGGCTGAAATTAATTTCATGAGCAGAAAGACAGACAGGCATACAGACTTATAGACCGACTGGAAAACAGACAAGCAGATGGGAAGTCTGTCAGCGACTACAAACACACAGACAAAACAACAAAGAGACAAATCACTGGGTGAACGGATGAGTGGAGAGCTGAGTGAAGCATGTGGAAATGATAGATCAATGGATGGATGCATAGAAGACAGATTAACATGCTAAATGACAGACGAATGGAGTCTAATGACAGGATGCAGTGGCACACTAGAACACTGACAGACAAACAGGGACCTCCTCGACACACACAGGTGCACTAAAAATGTAATTATCCCGTCACTTTCATGCGATGGTTGTGGAGTAAAAAAATGCTGCTGATTTTCTGTGACGATCGCTGGTGTTTGCCCTGATCAGAAAGATGCATTTGTCCGTTTCTCTTGGAAGAATTACCTTGTTGTACTGTAGGTTGAACACATGAGGTGCAGTGAAAATGTGATGTCCACTGGATTTGGTTAAAACATGCTCTGCTTTTGCACAGACCTTGCAAACCTAGAAGCATGTTTGTTGTAAAAATCTTGCAGAAATCTAATCAATAGGCTCACAATAGAGGAATCATTGAGTCTAAATATGTTTTTATCTTGTGGAAAGTTTACACCATACATACATTAATCTCTAGGCACCTCACAACTGATTCATTAATTCATTCATTTATGAGACTAGTAGTGGAGAGCAGCCTCTCTCTGCATCATAAGCACACAATGCTGACAGGATTCTGAGCTTTTGAGGTAAAACAGACTGAACAGAGAGCTTTTTTTCTCCACCTCACAATTGTTCTAAGTTGTTTAATGCTCTAGTGTTTGTTGGTCTAGTTTGTTACAGCTGACAGCTGCTCTGCTGTGTTATGTGCTTTGTTGGTGTGTATTGTTTGCCTGTTTTGCTTTGTCTTTTTCACTTCTGGCTGTGCAACAAATTGTTCTTCAGGGTTAATAAAGTTTACCTTAACCTTAATTTTGAGATACAGAGTAGAATATTTCCAACATTTCATGTGATGTTTGTCTTGCAAATGTGATTATTTAGACGGTAAATCAAAATATACTGGCAACTTCTGCCTTTTTTTCTGCTGTGTCTGTTGGAGATTGGCTGACTGTGTTTAAGTGCCACCTGCGTGTTTTTCAATTACATTTTAAAAGTAGAATTTGACACATGAATTGATGCAGAATTCTAAAGTTACTCAAGCAAATAAAGTTTTTCAGTCTGTTACAGAGACCTTAGTATCATGTTAGGAAAAGGTGCTGTGAAATGATGGAAGTCTCAGAAGATGGTTTTGTGATATACAGTAAGTGGTAGTAATGGGTTACCACAATTTAAGAGGAAGGGGCAAGAACTGAGGGGGGTAAAAGGAGATGGATTGGTTCATAGGGTCATTACTGATGGCTGGTGAAAATGAACATCTCTGTTTTCCTTCTCGCCCTCTCCTCCTGTCCATCTGTCCACCCCCACCTCCCATATCTGTCATCCTGGTGTTATTTATTGCCTCTGTCCTCAATCCCCAAGGTTTATTTACCTGCTTTGAAACCCCTCTACTAAATGTGTGTGTGTGCGCGAGGGGTGTATTAATGGGGTGTCGAAGGCAAAAGGATAGGGGGAGTCGATTTACATGAGGTAAGCGAAACAGTCACACAGTCAAGGTGATTTCTGTTTCCCAGCATGTCTCGTGCTTTTTGTAAACATGTTCCTGGTGTCTGCCCTAACCGCCTTAAACTGCACACTTAGAGACACACCCTTTCATTCAGGATCAAGGAGTGAAGTACAACAAGTATATATTTTTTGAATATTTAGAATATTCTGTTGCAATACAAGATCAGCTATAAAAGACAAAAAGGGACAGCAAAATGTTTATTTTAAATATTTGATGTCACCTTATATTACAACTCAACAACTGTTTTAAAAATATTTCCTCTACAATGTCTGTGCATGGCATCCGCAGTTTGGTTATGGTAAGGGGGTGATCATGGTTGTGAATAAGTTATTGCTAACATTAGATGACTAAAACTTTGGTTAAAGATGTAATTTGACATTTTTAGGAAAATTCAGCTTGCCTAGCTCCAATCAGAGGTAACAAAATGTGCTCAGCACAGATGCTACAATGACAGGAAAAACTGTAAGTGAACACATTGGCTCAGATTTTTATTTTAATCATTTCTTATGAACATCTGTGGTGTTTCCTTCAGAAGTCAGAGCATGTTTCTAATTCTCCTTGTTCTTGCCACATAACTGAGAGTGCAGAGTGATTGTGAATCTGTGCAGTTGAAGTCAGGTTTGTCCCTACTTTCCTATATATCCAGTCCTGCACACGCTTATGCAACACACATCCACACACACACCACACACAACATATGCATGCATAACCCCCGTTCTCAGGCCTTCTATGGCCCATGAAATAAAGGTGCTGATGAGCAGCCACTATCAGCAGATGCCATCTTGGCCTTGTCATCGGTGGCTTGCAAAGTCACAAGGAGGGGGCTGACGGCTTTGCCTTTCAAAGCCTCTTCGCCTCCCTCAAATTCCTTTGCTCTCCATCCCTTTATGCTACATTTATTACTTGCACTTAGATAATATCCTGTCCGATTGTCCTTTTTTTCTCTTTCAGGTCAAATTGCAGTGACTCTGAAACTACCAGACTTTGGAATAAGTGAAGGTGCTGAAAACTGGACATCATCACCATGGCAGTCATTTCTCACATATTCACATAAAATTTCTCAGAATGAAAAGTAGCTTTATTAGCTCAGCTCATTGTAGTTTTGTCTGTTAAGTCATTACAGCTGATATACAGGTATCTTGAAAATATTTATAGATACAGATAAACTATAGCAAACCTTAACCTGTTCTCACGCTTAGGTTTTAACATCTTTTCTTTCAGTCCGTCTTTCTGGTTCTTGCACTTGTCTGTGCAAGAATCTGCACACATATTTTTCATCTTTGTCTATCTAAACAGCCTGTTTGTGTCTGTGTCTGGCACAAACTGTTTCATCTGGTCTCTGTGAGTGTTTGCGGGCAACTATTGTGTTCGAGTTGAACCAAAAGTGTCAGTGTCGGGACAGGTTGAACACGGCATGTCTGGTCCCTTGACTACTCAGGAAACAGATGTTTTCAGAAGTCACCTGTTACCTGTTTCCTCTTCAAATGTTTAAAGAAAAACAAACACCTGAGTGAGAAGGCAAGGGAGTTCTCTCTGCGAGCCTCTGTGACGTCAAACAGGGCCTCTGGTTCTCATTGCCCCGGAGAACTAACAGTAAAAGACAGAATGAGAGAAATAGAAGCAAAAAATGACAAATGAAAGAAAAACTTAGCAAGGGCTCACTTACTGTCTGAGTTTTTAATTCTCTGAGATGGTAAATACTACTGAAGCAAAAACTCAATGTGGGTATCATTTAATTTAAATTTTAGACAGAAAAAATTGGAATACTCAACAACATTGCACTATTATGGAGCCCCTTCTGTGTCAGGAAATAAGGAGCCATGTGTAAATCTGTACTCTCAGTCTACGAATCTGCACACACAACTTCACAAAACAGATTGCTGAACTGTGGGTTTCTACCGCCAACCTACTACATCCATGATAATTCCAAATACTAGCAAGATGTTCGGCTGATTTCAGCTTAGAATTCTATTTTATAAAACTATTCTTCAAGTGTCATATTGCCATGTTCATGTTGCACATTCATTCCTGACTGATGCAGATACGTTTTCCCCCAATGAAACACAGGTAACATGATCTTCTCAACAAACCAAGCCTGTGTGCATGCATGCCAAGAAAATAATGTGCCTTTTGACCAATTCTTTGCCTTTGAGATTTTATTATTTTTTTTACTTTTATGATCACAATCCAACTAATTTAGGTCACACAGAGAAATTGTATTTGAAAAAAAGCCACCTACTCTGTCAAAACAATAAATTGAGTTGTCTGCCATGAAAGTCATTTTTCACTGAGGAGCCAAGTTCACTCACCTCTCACTTTCGTGCCTCTTGCCCACATCTTTCCATCCACCATTTCACCCAAGTCTGAGCTTTTTCCATCTGTTTCTTTGCTTTCTCCCGCACAAATTGCAGCATAAGTGAGCAAGGCTCCATTTCATCTTTGTCACACGCAGATGTGTCGAAAGTATGCCCAAAGATTGTTAAGTGCTTATAATAAATCGTTTCATGTGCGGTATCTAACACTTGGAAGTTCCTCAATCTTCAGGTCTGTTCCCTTGGGAATACTCTGTAAACAGCTCCAGTTGTCTCAAGACAAAGCTGAAATGACTCAGCAGCATCATCTCCTGTGGGAATGTCACAAATACGATAATGATGCATCATCTCTTAACTTACAACAGAGTTAGTCATGTCACTATAAATTTTCTTATGGAAGAGAAAAGAAAGAGACAGGAGGCCACCCATTTCAAATGAATATGATCCAGAAACGTGACCACAAACGACTCGCTAACAGTTCAAGATCTGGTAGAAGTAAGAGAGACTCTATATGGCTTCTTAACTTGCGTGCATATGTGTGTGTGTGTGTGTGTGTGTGTGTGTGTTGTGTGTGCGTGCGTGTGCGTGGGTGTGTGCGTGTGACCATAATATGATCTTTACCGTGCCATCCGAAGGCTAAAAACTAGAGCTACAATTTTCTGTTTCAAAGACAAACCATTCTAGCTAATTCAATTTAAAAACTAAGAGTGAAATAAAACAGATGAACTATGAGTCTCATGTGATTACAAATTATGAATGGGGTGTTTTTACAGTTTTTAAAAGTTGCACTACTATTGTTTTAGACTGTCAGGAGACAAAACAGAATACAAAATGAATATGTCACACAAGCTCTAACCATTCAGATGTTAAACATGTAATCCATGCCTTCGTTCATGGAGTTTCCCAATTTGGGATCAATAAAGTACATCTATCTATCTATCTATTCATGTGCCTACAATAGGTTAATATGCAAAGGAGGCCTAAAAGGTAAAATCTATATCAAAGTGGGGATTAAAGTGGGGTCATCAATTTCGGAGTGAAAACCGATTGCTGCACAACTGCAAACGCTCAGGCAAGAACAGACTAAACTGCCAGCCTTCCCCCTCCATGAAAAGTCTCACAGGCTGAGAAGAGAAAAGAAAGACTCTTCCTACCATTTGCTGCAGAACATATTTTATGGACATGTTGTGTTACACTCTAACTCGCAGACAGTCAAAGACACTAACGCACAAATGATTACACATGTTTATAAATAAAAGGTTTTGATTTCATTATATGGCATATTCATGCATGACAGCATGAAAGAAGAGCAGCTTTTCCTACAAAGGCTCTAAACTGTGAGGGACAAATGAGTTAGCATGGTGGTCACAACCACAGATCCACTGCCTCCTCCCATCGCCTTGCCTTCATCCTGTTCACATCGGGTAGCCTCACCACACAGGAGGATGACTACCCAGCTCAGAAATTAATCTCATTTACCTTTATATAACACAGATGGAGCATTGTCTTTAAAATTCTACTTCCTGATAATGCCTTGCCACAAGACGAATGAAAAGAAAGCCAAACTGTGCTATTTTTTATTATTTAAAAGTCATCTGGTAAAAAAAAATGTTTAAACACTCACGGCTGTCTGAGCCAGGGATGTTTGACACAAGCCCTACCTCACCATGAGGAAGTCTCACACACACAAACATACATACACTGTCTTAGAAACACATCTGAGTGATGTCAAAACTGTACCAAAATGTTAGCCCACTTACATGCATTTTAGCGCATGAGCCTTCATACACATATGAGTCGGCTTCAGCTTGGGAAGTAGAGAGAGTCGTCTGTCCATCAGAAGGTCACTGCTTCTATGCCAAATTCCTCCAGTCTGTCTGTTGCATAGTCTTTGGGCATGATACTGAGCCCTGAAAAACTCTGTAAATGTTCTAAATTCTTGATCTGGTCGTCTAAAGCTGCACTCTAGGAAACTGATGTTTCTGGTGTAAAATTCAGCTCCTGGCACAAGATTGTGAGCTAGTGGTCATCAGACAAGAGACTGTTTGACATTGTCATCCTGTATTTCAACTGTTTGAATCAACAGAGTTTTGCACTGACGACAGCAGTTTACCGGCACCTTGCCTCGCCATGGCTCAGTCTTTCCCTAAGTTTTCTGTTAGTGTTTCTGTTATCCATATATGTACAGTTTGCAGGTGAAATGACAGCTTACATATTCAGTTTTTTGGTAGCAATGACTGTTTACAAAATTCAATATTGTTTTAATTCATCTGTTTTAATTATGATATAGATCTTGTGAAGCATGCACTTGGTTGAAAAATCTTTGGTAATGAATTTGTGAACAAAATCTACGGTCATCTTACTGCCATGTCTTATCAATATAGACAATTTTCTGATCTCAGGCCCTATTTACAAAGCGATCCATGTGCACACAGATCTGCTTCACAAGAATAAATTAAAAAAAAAACTGTTATACATGCATGCATATGAACATAAAGCCAAACTGAACATGCGTTTTACTTTAACATTAAAACCACTGTTGTGTAAACAGTCCCTTAATCTAAGGGAAGTGCAATAAGCCTGTGAAAGTCTTCATTTTTAACGATGACTTCAGCTGTAGGTGTTCCCAGGCCGCAAAGAGTCTCACAGGCTAATCAGATAGGTGCAAAAGATATATAAGTGCACTTCCTGCTGTTTTGTTGCTCTGTGGGCCATACCTGTGGGGCCTGTGTGTGGGGGATTGTCTGCTCGTGGGTGCCCACACTGCAAAGAGAGAGACAGCCAGGGTGTAGCCAAGCCATGTGTATTTGTGCATCTCCTCTTTGACTTGAATGGATTCAGGTGGGAGTGCTATTAGCATGGAGCAGTTTGGCTGTCTGACTGTGTTTATGTGTGAGTGCATGTTGGGGATGGCCTCAGGTAGCTGACTGCGCTAGTAAACAGTTGTGAGAGTAGTAATTAAACACAGTTAAAGCTGCTGGTTGTGCTCTGCCACCGCTGTCTGACAAAGTGTGGCCCACCCCTGGAGACTAGCATGTTAGCACAATATTAGTGATAATTAGTGATATAATGTGCTTTTATGGACACAGGGACATTGGTGTGGTGTGGGTCTATGTGTGTGTGCATGGTGGGTGAGGAAGACAGATAGAAAAGGCCTAATTTTCAAGTATAAAATGCTCAAGGTTACAGATAATACAGCAGAAGAAAGTGTTTTTTAATTTTCTGTTACTAGAAAAAGATGTGATTGACAGAGTTTACTTTGTATATTTTCAGGGTTTAGATGGTGTATTTTGTATTTAACACTGACTTATCTCAACCCTTATTGTGTTTGATATGAAAAAGTGCAAAATCTCTTTACAGTAATCAGATTTTACCATTTTAATGTAAATTTGTGTTAATAATCACCTCCAATTTGTTTGTTGAAAAAACTGTTAGTGAATAAACAGCTCGTGAGATTTCTTAATCCAGACACATCAGTCCCTACTTTTATTGTTATTTTAAATGTAAAATTCTTAAAATACACATAAACAGCAACCATATATGCATGACCATCAGGCTGCACACATTAATGCATCTCTCTGTGTTGACAAAAAATGAATCCAAAAGGTTCAGAAAAAGGAGTGAAAACAAAGTCAAAAGCCTAAATGGGGCAATAAGTCTGAATGTGAGCTATTCAAATTGAGTTTTTCAGCTCTAATAAACTTGTGTAAATTGCATGCAGCTTTGCTCCAATTCTGCAATATATGAGTAGATAGTGAAAGTAGCGAACCAATAAAAACATAAACAAAATCTGCAGTCATGCCAGCGGCTCTGTGAGGCTATACTTAAGTTAAATCCTAACATCAGCATGCTAACATGCACATAAAAAGTCAGGGGATAAAGTTATTACAGTTTATCCTGGGGAGGACCTGAGCGTCTGCACAAAATTTAATGGCATGCCATTCAATAATTGTCAGGACATTTCATTCAAACCACAAATATGAACCTCATGGTGGAGCTAGATGAAAACTCAGGAAATCACCACAGTCAATAGGGATCATTGTCTGTGAACCATGGATATTGGTACCCTTTGTAAACTTATTTGTAGAGAATAACATCAGTCTCACAGAGATGCCAGAGGAAAAGTTGCTGGATCACCAGAGTCGGAGGGATTCATCCTCTGGGTACATGAATGAATGTCTGTACAAAATGTCATGGCAATCAATTTTACAGTTATAGTCATAATTTTTTTTTAAAATTCAGTCTGGAGAAAAGTAATGGACAAGCCAACAAACCGACTCAGACTGCCGTCCCATGCAGCTAGAACAGCCACAAACAAAGCTATGTGAGTGAAAACTTTAAAAACATGACAGAAAAAAAAGAACAATATAAACGGACCTTACAGATGTAAAACTGGATACGTGAGACAGCACTGTGTGTGTGTGTGTGTGTGTGTGTGTGTGTGTGAGACCTGCTGTGTAATTAGCCCTGTGGTCACTAGAGGTGACGGGGAGAGCAGGCCCTGGAATCCCCTCCTTCATGTCTGCAAAGAAATCCCCAAAAATCTTACACACACACACACGCACACACACACACACACTCTTGTGTCTCCACCTCAACGAGCCCCTGCCGCCCAGCCTTCATTACCCTGCAGCCCCCCTGAGGACCACCAGAAGGTGGGGGTAGACTGAGCCCGATCTCAACTTCTCTCCGGAGCCCTGGGGCTGCACTGGAATTTACACCCATGGCCCTGAGAACAGACAGGATCCACACTCCTCCACCCTCCCATTGTTATTAAGGAGGACGAGGAGGAGGAGGAGGACTACACATAAGAGGAGGAGAAGGAGGAGAGTGAGAACACACAGAGAGGAGAAATTTAACAGATCTCCCAGTGGTCTTCGTGTGGCGTGTAATGATCATGCCTCTAAGGGGTTCTGATGGAGCATCGAAGTGGAAAAAACCTTTAAATGCCCATGTGTCCTCTTTTTTCATCTTTCATAAAATCTTCTCTTCCCATTTAAATGTTTTCCCACCCCCTTTTCTTTATGATGTCTCTATAGCAGTTTTCCCAAATGTTACTTGAAAGTTGTAACCCCCCAACAATGATCAGTTTACTCCACACAACAGGCCACATCTTGCCTATTATAACTTTAACCGGTGAGAAGAAAATTAGATTAGCACCATCTTTGGCTGTCTTTGAACTACACCATAAGCAGGGAGTCTATTGTAAATTCTTGTGTAAAGAAATTTACATCGTTCTGAATTCATTAGTTCACACTCACTCTATCGTGTGTCTGTGTGTGCTGCCAGAGAGGCCCATAAAAAAGCACTTCCCCTGTAATTGAGGATGGTATCATTCCCTCCCCTCCTGTTAAAAACAAACTGAGCAGTCAGACAGAATGGGAGAAGGAGGGGAGGGGTCGAGAGTGAATGAGTTAGCGATCTCCTACCACCTGAGGTCTGTGTGTGTGCGTGCTGGCCCGCTAACCATGGGTAAACATAGTAAATGGTTTTGACTGTAAAAGCCTAAGTTCGGCTGCCCTTTCTCACGAGGAGGGAGCAATTGAGCCCAGCTTTTTGGAAAGGCCAGCCAAGATTTACTCAGACGAGCTCTAGGATATTACAATTCAGTGATGAAGGGATCTGCATTTTTACTGAGGTTGACGTTATTTTCGAATTTCCTAGGTGGGCTTGTCTTATCTTAGCTCAGTGATGCCTTTAAAAGCACTCATACATCACAGCTTCTATGCTTTTGAAGTTTGAATGTAGCCTGCACAGCACAATAACTACAGCAGGCCTAAATTTCTGAATGATTTTCTGAGGCCTTCATGCTGTTGACACCTGTGTTTAATTCTGCTTACGTGAGAGTTGCCCATTCAAGTCTATTTAATGCTTTGTGAAGCCGACTCATTGTGCAGTGTTTACACCAACACACTGGAACACGGGGCCCCATTGTGCCTGGTCCTGGCTCTAGAGCTTGCGAACTGAGTTATACCACCGGCTGGGCTAGAGTGCCCCATTAGCTTAATGGCCGTCTAGAATTTCACAGGGGATGCATTGCTGTTATGGCTGAGAGCTTTGCGTTTCCCTTTTTATGGCTTCTTCGGATTCACAGCACCCAGAAATAGGGGTTAGAGAGGAGAGGAGGAGGAGGAGGAGGAGGAGGAAAAAGAGGAGGAAGAGGTGAAGAAAACAAAATAAAACAAACAGAGAGGCAACTTTACACCGGCTAGGGCAGATGAGTCAGGGAGGGAGGGATGGTGCTAGAAGAGAAAAAGGAGGAAGAGGCAGAGAAAAGGAAAAGGGAAACAGTGCGCAAAAAGATTTTACACTACTGAAATAAAAACAGAAAGTAAGCACCATGGTGGGAGAAGAAAAATGCTGTCTTTTCATGCTTTTTAATAAAAGAGTTCTGAATCTCACAGTTTTATGCATCTCTCTTGGGTACTGAGTGACTTAACTTCCGATGACCTGATTCCCTTTCCCATAGCTTTGACCTTTGACCTCAGTGACTTCCCCAGCTGGTCAAAAAGCAGGAGGGACCAAAGGGTCAAGTTCCACTTCAGCCAAGTGATGCATGTAACATTCAGCATTTCATTGTTTAACCTCAAGGCTTTTGTCATCATTAGAGAGGTAAAGCAAAATGTCATTGACTCAGTCATGACAAATATGAGGATATTTATTTAATAAACACGAATAAAACTTCCTTTCTTAAATCACTTTGTCATGCATTGATTTTTATGATGTTTTCCCTTCTTTTATCACTGTGCCTTTAATCCCTAGTATGAAAAAAGCAGGCTGATATGCAGCTAGGCTACAATAAATCACCAATTCAATCAGCCTTTGTCAATAGCCTTTTAATAGAACTGTGATTTAACATGCCAGATGAAATGTAGACTTGATAGCTAAATTTTTTTGGGGAGAGACATTGATCAATAGCTCTTTATGGACTAAAAAATCTGCTCTGTCCCAATACTTTATTTCCTATAAGCGAGCACTCGGTGCCACAGAGGGAAAATGTTGAAGGTTTTGGATTATGAGGGCTGATTACATACTGTCTTATTCATCGTTTATGTTATTTGATGCTCTTACCAAGCACCATCCTCGTTGACAGTGGCTGTATTCAGTCAAATGTCAGGCTTCACTTAAGAACCCACAGTATCTGCTAGGCATATATTGGGCTCATGGCCAGATCTATTGAGACTAACCTGCCATGACACACATTTGTCCTGCTATACAAAGTAACTTGATACTATTATAGAGCTCTGTGGATAGTGAACTGGGTAACTGGCCATCTGGTAGGCATTACAGGGAAATGATTGTGATGAATTTGCTTTTGAAGATGAGTAAGGCAATGGGTAGGATGACACTACAACACCACGGATGTTACCAAAGATGACGCAAGTCCACTTGTACAGGAAAAGTTCAGGATGTTGTTTGACTAAAATTCACTTAGAATTTCTTCTTAGAAAGAGGATCACATAACACCTCAAAAAATATAGACATTTTGAGAAATAAGCCCTTTTTTAACTTCCTGTGACAGAGTTAAATGAGAAGATTGATGGCGCTCTCATGTCTGTCTTTTAAGTACAAAACCAGAAGACTGTTATTTTCACTTGGCATAAAGGCAGGAAGCTCGGGCAAACAACTCGCCCAGCTCTGTCCATGAGTAATAAGTAAATAATCTTCCAGCCAGCACCTCTGAGGTTCACTAATTAAATATCTTTTGTTTAATTTCTACACAAACTGAATTGTGAAAGTCACATTGTGGTTTCGCTGGAGTAATGTGTGTTCTTGGCAGCTTCCAGTAAAACTCAAATTAAATTTCATTTTTTGTCTGCAACAGAATAAATTTCTTTGTAAATAACTCATCCAGCTAACGTCAGTTTGAAAGCGAGATTAAATACTCAGCTATCACTATGTCATTACACAGCCTTCTGATGTGATATTTTTGTGGGCTGCATTGCAATAAATGCGGCCAACAGTAGCTAAATTAGCATCAAAACAACATGGTCTTCATTACCTGTCCAATTTCTCACCTTGTCATCTCTTTCTCTCTCTCCCTCTCTGTTTCTCTATCTCTCTCACTTTGTGCTGACACCATCTAGCTATGTTATTCTCTTCTCTCTTATCTCTCTTAGGTGTCATTCTAAGAGGGACACACAACGGCCAAATAGACTATTAATTATACAATGAGAGGTAGAAAGATGGGGAAGAATCCATAGCAATTAGGATTATTATTCTGGTTGATTATTGGATTATTATGGGCAATGCAGGAACTTCTGATCTCATTGTCACACATTAAACTGGCTGTTTAAATCTGTATAACCATCTGTGGAAAACTGACATTTCTGTGGTGTCACATACAAAGTTGAATAATGCACTATGAATATACTATAAGGCCCAACTCTGTCTCAATAATAAAAACTTTTTGACTACTTTAACTAAAATAACAAGGCAATTTAATACAGACACAATAAGGACATCAGTACGCTCAATATACATACATATACCATTACTTTTGTCCTTGCAGCACTGAGTAGGGTGGAATTCATCACTCCCACAATTAATTCTGTTTTTTCTACCTACAAGGACTCAGTTTTGAGATTGGTAGATTACAGTTGCTCAAGGTTAAGACATTTGGTTTACATGAGGAAAGATGTATTGTGACTAATCGAGGATGTTTTACAGCTCAAATGATCACAGTTGGCCTCTGCTGGTGGAAATCTTAAGCATTGAAGACAGATATTAGAGATATATTAAAGATAGAGTGGATGTTAAAGTAAACAGAGGAGGAGATGTTTTTTCTTTATGTTTAGTTCTGTGGGCCAGGAGCGTTTTCACTATTGTGACCAACTTGCTTTGATATATCTAGCATGGAGAACAATATGGTTATTGAACTTTGGTAAGCATCTGCTTGCCATTGAGAACATGTGACTGTGATTTAAGACTTAAATTCAACATCAAGAGTCATGAATAGGACGGGAAAAGAGATGACATCAGGGAATCATAAACAGACTGAAAAAAAGATCCAAATGTATTCCTCATATCTACCTTCGCTTGCCATAGTCAAATTTGTGACATTAGTATGATGCAAATCTTATGATGCAAATTAGTGTAGGAAGCTGTGATGAATGTTCTTACCAGGATGAGATCACGATTGCGTAAGAAACGTCATTAAAGAGACGAGGATGTTACTTAAAGGAATGTGTCAGTTGTATTTTGTCAATTGTACCCACTGACTCACATGAACTGCAAAGTATTAGACTGTGAGTCTTCAGTTGATTTTATTACACTGCAGCTATAATTCAATAGGCACTGATTTCATCTGTGTCTCTGACAGGGTTGACATTTTGTGAAAGAAACAACACTTAAGTGGAAGTAACAGCCCATTTTTCAGGTGACCAAAAGAGCAAACTTAGAGGAGTAACAGGTCCAGTAGCCCTTTCATTTTTTTTTCCTTTTCTGTGTTTATATTGTTATTTTCTATTTTTACATTTTTTTGAATTACACTCAACATATGAGTACAGGGAGGTGGAAAGAGAGTCTGTAACTATAACTGTGCTAAAGAAAAAACAAAACAAAACAAAACAAAACAAAAACATTTAACCATGTTTATTTTTCAGTTTAATTGCCAGTGAAAACCAGTTAAATGACACATTACGGCCACCTGTTACAAAGACAGAACAGAGAGAAACAGATAGGCCTCTTATATTTCCATTATTTGATCATATGTGTTTTATTAATACAGTACCAATATATATTAGTTTTCAGTATTGTGGTTATTGTCAATGTTTGTTATTATCAACACCCCTACTTGGCATGATTGATACATAATCCTTAATTTCCTTTAATTTCTACATTCTTTTAACTTACTGACACAGTTGGCCTCAAATGATTTTGTTAAAGCATATTTTTTAAGAGATAATGCAAAATATTGAGACAATTACAAGCTTGACAGTAAACATCTGATGGCAAAAGCAAAAAATGGGAACTGAAGAATCTAAATTAAATTCTAGTCATCCTGTCTACATAAAATGTGTTATTAAGGCAAAATAAAAAAGAACCAATATCCTACTTGAAAACAGTTTGTAAATTAATCTAGACATAATACACACTGAGTTGAAAAATTTAAAATTTTGGTCTCTTTTTTCATGCCATTTTAGGAAGTGATCAGATTCAAGAAAACGGCTCCTTCTAAATATTTCTTTCTTTCTTCTCATTTCTATTTAACAACTCCTCAACAAAGAGAGGAAAACACTACTTGCTCTCACTCATTGTCTTTTCAATTTGCATTTTATTCTTCAAAGTACTGCATCAAGGTGCGATCAAATCCATTTTTATTTCTAGTGTTTTGAACAGAAAATGGTTTCTCTTTTGAATATGCAATCAGATTGGCACACAAGATGACACAGGATACAAATCCAGTGATAATATTAAAATGGCTCTGTGTATATAAATTCAGTATTAAAAAAAATGAAGCATCATACAATGGAAGAATATTGCAAAAAACAACATGAAAATGTTCTCTTTACACTTGTCTGTTCCTGTTTGTCTGTCACTGATATCATTAAAACAAGAACATTCTTTTAAAAGATGATTTTTATAACATCAGGTTACAAAAAAACTGAAGAAAGAGAGAGTTATTGCTGCATTCATGTTCCGACCTCTAAGTGAGAACTTATTTGATGGAGAAACATGGCAACAGTCAGCCTATCATCATTAACATGTGGGTCGAGTCAACACTTGAGGGTCCGTATCGCTGCAGGGACAGATGGAGGTCCATCCACTTGATACCTCTCTAAAAGAGTCAATAGTCCCTACTTGAACTTTACAGTAAGCACTTTCTTGTCCTTCCTTCTGTTCATCTTTTATTTTTTCCTTCTAAACCTCAGTCCTCTGGCATGCCTGGCTGTATAGATTAAAGAACCTCGACTGTCGGGAATAAGAGGGATCACTGGGATAGAGGACAGCCATAAATTGCTGCATACACATACCTTACCCAAGCTGACTTCAGTCTTGTACCACCACAAAGCAGAACTGTGTACTTCAATGCAGTAAATAACACCGGTGGTTTGTCATTTGATAGAGGGCTTGAGTGTTAGAGGCATGGTACACAATAACATTTTGACATATTTTGTCAAGATAGGGTTGTAACTCCAGTGGTCTAACCCAAGCTGGGATTAAGCATGTCACTTGTTATCAAAATAACAGATGTGGTGAACTGTGCACAATGAATTTGGTAAATGTTCATTCTGCTTTCATTCTTCAACCTATTTTCCCCAAAAGACTGACTAATTTTTCCACATGATTAAAACCATGACTAGGAAAGAATTAAATGTCCAGTGCATCAAGTAAAAAAAAAAAAAAAATCAATATATAATAAAGTTAGAAAGTGCAAACTGAAAACTTGCAGACTGATCACAGCTCAATGTAATATTTCCTTATTAAACTATCTAAAAATGACTATATTTACAGCTATATTTGCTTTATATTTTGTTGAGTTGTATAAGTTCAGTATGCCTCATGTTTCCAACATTTTTCAAACTCATAGAAATCTGTAATTTTATTCAAGGGTCTGTGTGGTCTTGTCTCATGAAACTTACTCTTAGAGTAACACAGGTCAAAAAGTGTGGCAAAAGTTGGCAAACGTGACTAAAAGTAACATGAATAAAACTATATCACATTACCTGGTTTGTGAAGATTCCTGCTTGAGTCAGTCAGACAGACGTTCATCTGCAATGTTGGCTATTTAACAATGAAATAACCAAATCCAATGATCCCACAGTTCTTCATAATGTCATTTATCTATATTTTTTGTTTTTATTGTTTTAACAGAGAAACCTCTAATGGCAGAAATTTCATATTGCATGTTTGAATGTGAATGTAATCACCTATAGTATGTGTATTATGTCCTTAAAAAAAAGGATGAGCTAACTGTCACAAATAACTATTTATCTGCCGCCAGCTCTAAGTGGCGGAGCAGCCAGGCCAGCTCTATCAGACTGGCACTCTTGACCCTGCGTGACTCTGCTCGAGAACCAGTTCAGCAGTCAGGACAGCTTAGACCACTTCAGGCAGTCTGCTGCAACAGAGGAGGAACAGGATATGGCAAGAAGGTGAGGCTTGGAGGGTTGCAACAAGAGTACAGCTGTCCATCAATAACATTAGTCTTACTTTTAAAAATGTTTCTTATGCTGATGAGATGAAGGATACTTCAGAATAAAAACAACAAGTGTAATAAAAACAATAGAGTGTAATAGACATAAAGATATGAAAGGCATGGATGTTTCTGAGTAATAATAACCCCTTCTTATTGCTTAGAAAAATAATCCTGGTTTGCTTATTCAACATTACAGAATTCCTTCTTTTTCACTTTTACTTTCTATTTGTTTAAACCCCTCTTTCTTCTCTGCCTCCCATAAAATCTTCTATCTGACCCTTTTCTCTTTCTGTGTAGGTTTCTCCTCTCACAGCCTTTTCCTCCCCACTCTCTCTCACTCTCTCACCATCCTGACACCTCACCATCAGGGAGCTGCGCTAATCTCTTTGACCTGCCACATCCTCCACAGGCTCTTCCGCCAGCTTAAGTGGAGGCTCTAATACAGTATGTATGTGAGTGTGTGTATCTGCTGGGCAGTGTGTGGCGGGGTAGAGTTTGTTGATGTTGTGATGTGTCTTTCTGTAATTGTAGTGGCCTGTTTGCTGCCTCTCAGGGTCACTGAGCTCTTGGTCATGTAAGCAACATTAGAATAGAGGAGACAGTTCCTTCTTTTAAAAGACTTGGGGAAAACACGGTGAAATCAGCTCCAATTAATAATAAAAATATCAATAATGTGTTAAAAGAAATAAAATCAAAAAGTTGAAATCCTTGATCTACAAAGCTCATTTGAGATTTTTTTTCTTTTATTATATTAGCAACAAAACATTATGTTAACTTTTTTTTGTAATTAAGTAAGCATGCATGTCTATAGAGAACATGTAAAATATGCTTGTGATTATTCATAGCCTTTTAGCACAACTATAAGATAATTTCTGCATAAAATGTGTATTGAACCATTGAATAAACCTTCTATATTCTTCACTATTTAAATCCAATATATTCTCCCTCTCAACCTGTCTTACACTGGTTCTTGATCATATCCCCCTTTGTGTCACTTTTGACAGAGTGGGTACCCCTTATCCTGTCTGTTTGCAATGCACAAAGCACTTTTCTTGCTAAGCACTTCTAACACATGATTAAAGCTGTGAAATGATCCTGTTTTAAACACTTTTAATTTTACATTTAAGCATCTCAGTTTGGTTGTGCTCAGGCAACAAAACTTATCAGTTAGGTTTAGGGGAAAAAAACTACCTGATTTAGGAAAAGATCATTTTTGCTTTAAATTGGAATTAAAGCCAAGCCTTTTGGCTTTGAGTCTTGTGTGTGTTCTATCACAGCCTTCACCCATTTAGCTCTGTGTGCTTTGCCAGCTGGAGCTCTTAGATTCAGTGTCTAGAATTTTTGCAAAAATTAGTTTTTACATTGTAGTTAGCTGAAAACACACTAAAGGGATACCCTTTGCTTTAAAAAGTGACACCAAGGTGTCAGTTTCTATATTTGATGACTTGGGAATGTAAGCAGGTTGCTAAAACATACTTGCATATCTGACAATAGGTAAGTCCAAAATAGAAAGTGACATTTAACAAAAAGGGAAAAGAAAAAATAAACTTTGATATCAGGCTTTAAAGAAAAGCAGGATTAGGTAATATATATATATATTAGAAAAAAACCATTTAAGTTAATGAAGAAATGTGTGTGTGAGCTGATGGCAAATTCTATCTCTGACCGACTTTTACACTTTGTCACCAGTGATAAACGAGCAGGTCACACACTTTCACCCCTAAATGAGCAAAATTTCTCTGACAAGTACATGGTTTCTTACTCTTTTACATTCACATGCTGTACATAGAGACACATATCCATAAAATTACAGTCCCACATAAATAAATGATACACAAACACAAACAAATGCAAAGAAAAAATCTAGTCACAGCCTTTTTCTTTACATAAACACACATTCACGCACACTTCTCACTCATTACCCAGAACTCTATTACCCCCTGAGCCACCGTCCACTGACAGGCGCTCGACCCGACTTCTCTCTGACACGTCTCCCAGGGTCAAAGGCCAGCTTAGTAGTGTGAAGAGCAGGGGGTGTTGAGGGCCCCGTGGTGCGGTTGGAGACCGTGGAGTGTAGTCATATTCCTTTTGGTTCCTTGTGGAGCTAAGGGCCAGGGGGACTGAAAAGGGGCACATTGTTGAAGAATACTTGTGATAATGATGTTATTTGGTACTCCCAAGGCCTGCTCAGCAGCTGTTGACAGTAATGATGTAGTGTGTGAGCTTGTGTGCGTATGTGTGTGTACGTAATTAATGATTCTCACAG
>JAPZDY010000025.1:18125359-18141347 GCA_029783645.1 Ctenochaetus hawaiiensis
AATGCATTGTCTTTTATGGACATTCATGCCTTTCATGACCTGCTTATTGCCATTTTATTATCTTCTTTTTAGGAGGCTGACTGAGTTTTAGGATGCAAGTAATTACAACCAAAGAAGCAGAGATCTTAATGTTTACATACTATCTGGATGGTGACAAATTGCGCGCACACACACACACACACACCCACACACATACACACGCAGACACATACATGTAGCAGTACCATACTGCCCAGGGTTGCTGAATCCTTAGTAGGGTTTTATGTTTGTTGCTTTTACCCCACCTATTCACAAATGGACTCATCAGTCACTGGTGAAGGAATGTCAATACTCCACTGTGTTTTAAGTTACCATCTCCCATATGCTCTATTTTTTCTTATAAGCCTTCTCAGCTAATAAAATATGGAAGAAAAAAATAATTGATACTGGTAGGACTTTAAGTTGCTGCCCTTTGACTTCTTAAAGGGTCTTCCTCAAATCTCAATGTGATGCGCAGAGATCTCTTTGCTCATAAGTAAAGAATGATTCTGTGTGCGCTAAATTTGCAAATCTTTGTCATTGCAATGTAAAAACATGTGGGATATCCATCTTTTAATTAGTCAGTCATCTGTATTGTAAGTTTTTTATCCCTAAGTCTTCTTACACATGCCTATAAAAATGTTAAACTATTTTATTTATTGATGACTTTTTGCAATCATACCAGTAGACTGTAAAAGAGATCTCTAAGTATAGCAACTCCAAAACATGTTTCACTTATCATCTTAATTCTGACATTCCAAGGAAAAACAAAAGCACACAAGTCAGCTGTATTATTTTGTATTATACAGGGGAAGTAAGCAGTGTATATGTGTTCCTGTTGTGCCCAAACAGGGCACCGCACAGTAATGTGAATAAAGCAGGCACCAGAAATAACTTTTGTAAGTAAGTAGTTGAGCTTACATCATTTGATCATCAGCAACTGAGTCACATACTTTCTTGTAACTGATGGTACATTTGCAGTTTCGTCATGGACCTTAAACTTTGGTCTACAGCCGTGATCCAGAGATCAAACTTCATTTTAGAAAACAAGGTCAAAAGGAGACAAATTTCGCAAGTTAAGGGGATGCCACAACTATGCTGTTGCAGGCACCATGATGGAGAGCTCAGTTGCTATTGTGTCTCAGTTGAGATCATTTGCTTGAAATGGTCCTGTTCAGGACACATCAGAATGCACAACTCTGTTAAGAAAATAATCAGAATGATCTTGGCTGTGCTTCTGACCTGCACCTTCTTCAGGCTCTTCCACAGGGATGACTGTTGTTTGGTGTCTTAGTTTTTAGCCACATACCAAACTCTGGTCAGCGGTGATGATCCTCAACATAAAATTTGGGTCATCCTGAGCATGTTGATGGAGGTCTTCACAGACTCTGATACCGTGCTGTTTCTGCATGGGGCTCTGGAAACTGCAAATGCTCACAAACAAGTGCTCAAAAAAAACATTGTTAACTTGGAATACTTGAAAATTATTGCTTGCAACTGCTAAATAACTGTACAGCACTGCATATGTGAGCAACAGAAGCAGTCTCTGAAGTTTTGATTGTGGGACTTCTAAGCATGTACTGTACATTGCATAGAATGCAATTCATTGATTCAGTTCATTCGTATTTATCAAAAGCGCATATTGATAATGTAATGCAGGAAAAAAAACATCTTGGCAAGTTAAATTAAGAGAATATTGATTGCTGAAAGTTACAAAAACCATGCTGGACAACACCACTTACAGCCAGGGAATTAAAATCAGAGCTTAGACAAAAGGACATGAAAAGGGAAATGGAGAAAATGAAGACAAAGAACTTGGAGGCCACATTGGAAATGATAGGGTACAAGTAAAGAAAAACTGGCGGTAGTCTCACACATGGCTGTGCATTAGTTCTCATGCTCCTCTGCATGTGTTCATTGTGCGTCTTAGTGTGTGTGTGTCTGCGTGTGTATTTACAGTAAAACAGGTCCTGGAACATGTGGCTGCGATTATCACCACAACTCGTGGTCAGTGCAGAGGACTTACTGCCTCTTGTGTGAGCATGTGTTTGTGTAAGACCCATCCGAGCCGTGAGAAAACCCCAGATCGCCTTTATAGCATATAATACTACTAAATATTATATATTATTGTGCCTCAGACATACATCATTACCTTTGCTTCTGTTTTTGTGATAACAGAGCCTATTTTTTCATGTTCAAATGCTGCCAACATTGTCAGTATGTATGCTACTTTCACTCCTAAAAAATATCAATTGCCAGTGTTGGAGATGGTAACATACGCACCCTGACACCCAATAAACTGTAAACATCCCTTAGTGAATAAAGTAAGAGTGACGGCGATGGAAAGATGCAGACAAAATGAACAAGATTAAGATGGGACAGATGGTAAAGTTGAGGTAAGTGAGTAAAAGATACAGATTAAGAGAAACAGAAGAAATATAAAAGTCCTCCTGTGCCTGTCTGCTCACAGGTCATAAAGTGGAATTTTTTGGCAAGTCCGGTGGATCTGCAGCATATTAATCGATGTGATAATTCACAGTGATGCGATGCACATGAAGAGTTGGCAGGAACACGCAACTCACAGCCTCAACCTGCGGACCTGTCCAGTTTTTAATGTCCTACAGAGAGACTGGTGGAAAAATGTCTGCTTTTGGTTTTTCTCTGAGGTTCACTGAACTCAACACAAAATGCAAAGTGCAGAAGCTTCAGAAACCTGGGCGGTTTCCTGGGTGAGAGCGCCTTCTGTCCTGTATGTTCAACTCTCTGCATGAAAATACACGAAATTAAAAAGCTGCTTATAGTCCTCTTTAAAAAGGTTACGAATCTATTTCTGGAAGATACCTGTTATATGACTGGTCTTACCTATTACCTCACCTTACCTATATGCTGGGTTTTGCAAAAATGTCCATTAACACAGAGATAGACAAAACATTTACACCAACAGGCACTAAACTACATGTCTTTTGACTGGAACAGTGAGATAAGTGGCACTGTGTAAAAGTAGTATATCTTACCAAGCCTTTTTCTTCCTGATGCTGTACATTTTCTATGAGATCCCATTTTCTGATGGGATCAGTCCAGCTGTGACCCATGGGTGCAACGTAGTCACTACATTATTGCATGAGTGCTCAGTTCTCATTGGTCGGACCACACTCTTTGAACTCTGTCTTCATTTTCATCACATCTCCACACCTGTAAACTTACGTGAGTCATGTTGACAATATCTGTCCACAGACTGAAAGACAGACATGTAAACATCACTTCTGTGGTAGCTCCTGCTACATTACAAGTCTTCAGGATCATATTCTGCTATGACACACACACACGTGCACTGAGTCACAAGGTATAACCAGCACCAGTCATGATGTACAGGGTAGCAAGAAGGGAAAAAAAAACATATTTAGAACTGGTAAAACTTACTTCCATACTAGAGTCTTCAGAAGCTGCAGTGCATCTTCAGCTTGAATCTTTTTTTTTGCAGATACTGTTGACATCCAGTTGATAATATGAGACATCAGACTGTGAGACCTGATGTTCGTCTGTCACACGTGTCACAGTGCTGCGACATTGTTTATTGTTACACCTCCACTTTATTTACCCTTGGTCTAATTATTTCCATGTTTGATTTTTTTGAGGGATGTTGGGAGCAGCCATTATGTTGCTGTATCCTCACAGTCACACACGCCCAGACTAGAGTGTGTTCATAACATCCACTGTTACTCACACACACACCCAAAGGGTTCTCCTGCTCACTTGCAGTGCAGGTGACAGACACCTCAAACACAAGATGGATGACTGTCTGACTGCGACATCTTAAACCTGTTACCTCTGAGTGGATATTTATTTGAATTCTCCTCCCTGCCGTATCACATACGGGGGGGAATTCTCTTGAACTGCAGCAACAGGAGTGTAAATATTATGGGGAAAACCACTGAGACATGAAATGCAGCTTTAATTACAACATTGATGTATCGAGGTCAGTCTCTCAGCGCATGTGGAGGGAACTTGACCTTTCCTTTTTCTGCCCGTGATTTCTTGTCTGATTTGGAGTACACACTCATTAAACAAATGTATATACTGTATTATAAATGGTTCAATATGTTTGTATAAGGACAAGATGTATGGTGAAGGTGAAATGGGACACTGGGGGTCTGAGTTTAAGGGAATGCCTTAGTTGTTCAACCGGCTGAGATATCAAAGACAAGTTATCTAGAGCAATGAAATAATTCATGGAATCTTTTCAAATAAATTGATCCCTTTTATCAAGCAGATTTTTTAACACATGAACACCCATTTTGAGTAAAATGGGTAAAAAATATTTTTCAAATATTTGATTAATTAATTAAAATAACAAAAAAAATGGCAAAGAAGGTATGTTTCTTTTATTTTACCTGAGATAAGCCCAAAGAAGTGATTTTGCAGTGCAGTTTATTAAGGGGGAAACAACCTCTGCACATCTGCCAGCTTAAACCAGGTCTACATGCAATGCAGCTGACAAAAGGCTTTTTTTATTGTAGTGGGCAAGAGCACACATAAAATGCACCATGATGCAATAGCAGTTAACTGCAAATGAACTGCCATTAAGTAATACATTAATAGCCTTTTTCCTTAATCATCTGGATAGTAATCTACCCAACCGTGAAAGGGCACCAACTGTGACACTGCTTCATTAGTGCAGAAGTTAGGGCTTTAAAAATAATGAATGGAAAGAAAATTATGGAAACACAAAGCTCCAGATGCAGTCCATGTATTAACACCAAAGTATCAGGGAGGTTGCAAGCACATATCTTTTCATCAGTGTTGTAAATTAATGAATTGCATCAGGGGTTTTGAGTGTGTGTAATTTAATCGTTCCAGCAGCTGATCTCTGTATATTGGATGAGTGCTTTTTGTTCACTTTGACATTACATTTCTAGTGTGTTGACCTGCCGACCTCAGTGCCTACCAGAGCAGTGTTTGTCTTAAAGCAGAGGAAAAGGCAAAGAAAAAAGTCTTTTTATTATTTAGCAAAACTTTTGAAACTCTGCAAATCTGCCGTGTAGAGACATTATGGGTGTGATTTGATCAAAACTGACTGATTGTTCCAAACACTTACTGTCACATCTTGATCTGAACTCCAATTGGTGCATGGACACATGTGACATCAGCTTCTTTCAGCTGAGCCCCGCCCACAACAGACCAGTGAGAGGAGCACAAAGAAAACAAAATGAGCACAAAACAAAACAAAACAAAACAAAAAAATCCTGTGAAACAATCAAATTGTTGTAAACTGTGGCAGATTGCTCATGTCCGTTAATTACTTCATTGTAATTATAAGATCATGTTAAAAAACTTAAATTTGGAAAACTGAACTCAGAAAAAGATTCACTTTTAAACGCTAATAAGATTCAGTTGTATCCAGCGCCTTGAAAGCTGCACAGGATGCAGATGTCAGATATTGCCCTGGTTTGTCTCAGGCTTCAGCACCACAGTTAAGACTGTAGAAACATGATAACCATCACCACCACCTCCATACTTTCAAGATAAAACCTCTCCAGAGAAAGGTGTTTAGTGAAATGTACAATGTGGAATTGGCAGCCATCTATCTATCTATCTGTCCATGAATTTATCTCTACACCTTCTGTCTTTGGCATGAAGAGGAAGTCACGGCACGTATGCACCAGGAAGGTATGTCTTGATAATCTCATTTTTTAATTTTTTACTTTCTATTTAACCTTTTGGGTGTTGCATAGGTTACTAGTATTGTAGACTTAAATGACCTTTTGATGACACAAGAAGAAGTATTTGTCTGATTCATTTTAGAAAGAACATCTTTTTGTACACACAGCAAGTCAGTGCTTAGCAGTGAAAAATGGGGGGGCTGCTGCAGGTGTCTCTTAATGTGGGGTCTCTTAGGTTTAAAAATCATAGACAGGCACACAGACTCCTTCAGCTTACTGACAAGGCTCTATGCTGGTCCCCAAGGGCAAATCACCCCCACCCCCACTTGTTTTTCCCAAGAGGACACCATTAAAACTTAGAGAAATGAAAGTTTGTCAGACATACCTGTTGTTGTCATGGCTAATCCATAATTTAATAAGACATAAACCAAACGGATGAGCTGCAATAAATATGATATTTACTTTCCCCAGGTACATGCTCGTAACCCAATACTGAGAGCTGGTGGGATTTAAGACCTGGTCTGGGCCAAACTGGGCCTGGCCCAGAAATGCGTGCTCTGTGGTTTAGAAAACTGACTGGCCCTCAAATGCAGAGAAGAAACTCTCGTTATGATTCAGGGAGGTGGTTTGATTTGTTATTTGTAAAGAGTTTGAGGAGAGCACAGTGACAAAAGTCATTACACAGCGCTGTACTTTCGATCCACATCTCCTTTTTTATGTAGACTTGAAGTGTTCATGGGTTATATCTCTGTGAGATACACAGGAACAAAGGATAATGTGCTTGTTTGCTCATAATAAAAAACAACACGAATGCCCCTTGTCTATCTGCTTCAGTACTTTGATACGATGGGCACCTGCCCAATGTGCCTCCATGGCCTTACCCTGTGCATTCTGGGATGGACTCCAGTTCTCCAGTTGTCAGTGACAATGACAAAATGGCCTTCAGTGCATTTACAGAAAAGTAGTTTTACTGCAAAATGTGTTGTTCAACAAGTAGAAATATATCCTTTTTAATCTATGGGAAAATCCAAAAAAAAAAAAAAAAATCAGTCAGATGCAGTTTAGCTATATATGAAAACAACATGTTTAGTATTCAGTTCATTAATACCAGCCTGCATTTTATAAACATTAACAGACAATGAGAAAAGCACTTTTTTATCCCTCAAAACTCCAAAATGCAAATGAAGATTTGTGTGACCTCTGCCATTCTAGTTTACTCCAAATGATTTCTGTGCAAAGTTGGAATTCCTTTCCTTTGAATCAGGTCTCCAGCATGTACAACATATTTGAATATCAGTTATTGTTAAATCCTTGTGCTGTTTCAGAAGAGCTGAATTATTATATAATGTGGGCATACTTCATACTGTGAGCAGGGGTTCTTGTAGGATCTCTATGCATATAAAAATGTATTTTCAATTGAACATATTTTTGCTTTGCTAAACAGGTTCCATTTGCCACAGCAGTGTTGATTTCACTATCTATATAATCTCTCAGATCCTTTTGTCCTGCACCCTTCACACTGACAATCACTCACCAACATATTGTTTGCAGCTAGAAAGAGAAATACAACAAATAACGCAAGAAGAGACTTTACACTGTAAATAAATGTGAAAGGAGGCTGGGAAGAAAACTTGGTAGATACCAGTGGCCACAAGAATGCATGTAACTCAGCTGCTGACGACAGTAAAGTGATGTAACTTGAAATACTTGTGTAAGTAATGGATTGCACCTGCTGCATACAGGTCACTGTGCAGCGCTCCGTTCATAGGCAACATGAGCATAGTTAAAAATGTTTGATCTTACCTTGTATGGACATGTGTACCACTCCCCCAATCGAACTTTACTCTCACCATCATCAAGCATCAATCAAGTCTTTAAAAAGAGCAACTGATACTGTTGAGCACATGCAGCTGAGGATCTGTCAACAAGCTTTCAGATTAGCTTTTTATGGGGAAAAAGTTTTCCTATCCCCAGTGGCTGTCTTGTGGTTGTAAAAACATGGCGGAATGCTTCGAACACAACGGGGTGAAAAACAAAAACACACTGCTTAAGTAATCTTATATGATAAACTACATGCTATCAATCATATGAACAGATTTTTGAGCTTGTGTGAAAGACCTGTGCCATATAAAGCCCAAGATTGATGTTTCAACTTAGGTTCATCAGTGTCGACTTGATTGAATTCCATGTTACTAAAAGTATTTGAAGAAATATTTATATCTCTAAAGAACACAATGGACAAAGACTAACTATACTGTACTGTATTTAAGATAGATTTGTCACAGTGGACATAGTGAGTACTAATTTCAGCTCAATTGAAATATTGTAAATTTCCACCAGACCATTCGGTTTAATTGAGCCAAACCAAGTTTAACTTTCAGCGGCTGTGCTGTGTAATCAATCATCCTTTAGCCAGGACAAAATGGTAAAACAACTTTTACCGCACAAGATTCAATCATTGCATGTTTCATATTTGGAACAAAAGTATACATCACATTAGATTTTAACGATGTGACATTTCTATATGAGGTTTATTTAATCGAGCCGGACCTGCCAAACTGTGGATTTGACTCACGGGAAATGTGAAAGTGTTGCCAAGTCTATTGTCCTGATAGTCTTTTATGCTACTTACATGGTCCCACTGTGGTGTAGGGAGGAGATAAACAGTCACATAGCTGAGAAGCCACCACGACTGTTTTCTATAACTCATAACGATGCTCGGATACCATTACAAAACAGATGAATTGAGAAACAGGAAAAGAAAGGAAGCCGGTGGAGAGAGAACAATCAGAGAAGAAGGGTTTAGACAAAGATTTGGAAATAGGATCTGAGCATTCGAAGGATTGTCCTGATTAGGAAATGTCTAAATAAAACTGTCTGCTCACTTTTGCAGTGGAGGGTAACACACTGTATTATGCAACCCACATCCGTAACTGAACCAAGTATTGTCACTATATCCGATAAATAAATCTCAGATTGAGAAGCCAATTTCTTCAAATGAAATACACAAATTAGATAGCGATACCCTACTCTGCAAACATACATACTGTTCTATAACTTGTGCTCAGTGCAACACCCTACCATCACAAGACTGATGTTATAAAACTACAGCCACACTAGAGGCACTGAAAGGCTGTACTTAAGCACAGAGGCCCTTAATCTGAGTACTAACATTAGCATGTACAAAATACCACATATGGCTTTGATACATGTGATATACACCAGGATATTTGTAGGTGAGGACACAGTAGTAAAACATCTTTATTGGTTATGAAGTCTGACAGGGCAATGAAAGCCATTTAACTTCATTTTGTTATTGATAGCATCAAGTGCTTGAATTTGGAGGTTGTTGCAGCATTGTTGCTCACTTTGCAGCACATTCTTTGAAAATTTCAAGCTATCCCACTGCACTCATTCCCGTCAGCCTCCAAATCCCCCATCTATGTCATTGACCTCTAGTCTCCATGGTGGATGCACAGCTAAAGAGCCTGAGAGGCCGGGGTCACTGCTCCTGACAGGCAGCCTTCACTGATCTGTCTGTTGGCTAGACACATCGACAGGGATTTGGTTACTGTCAGTGGGGTACTTCAGAGGACGAGCCGGCACTCACACACACACACACACACACACAAACACACACACAAAAAGCAGGACACACACACACACACACACAGTAGTATGTCGGAATGAATGGATGAACGTGCTCTCTCTGTGATTCTCTCTCTCTCTCTCTGGCTCACAGTCACAAACACACAATTAGGTCTCCTCCAGTTTTGACACATAAACACTCACATTCCCAATCCTTTCACTCCATATTGCAACACATGCATACTCACAAAGTGAAAAGGAGCTTAGCAGGCATGAGTAATCAGACCTCTAGTGTGATCTTAATTACTCTCACGAGCAGATGTTACCTGCTACCAATTAACAGCTTTTGTCAGAGCTGCTGGAATGGATGCACAGGCCTCACTCCAGCACTATTTCCATCGTGACCTTTTCCCAGTAGCTGTTTTTTTCAGGAAGTTGTTTTGTTGCCTTGAGCTCTTCCGAGCAGGAACTGGGTGTGTAGCGCTTGAGTGTTGACAGTCTAACTCTGCAACTTGCTAAAGAGGCCTGACTCTGTGTGAATTGGAAATTCAGGTGAGTGGAAGTCAGAGGAATTTATTGATTGTGAACCTGTGGTCTTGAAGTGTCACAGCCTGCAGGACAGCAGATCTGACATTTTATTCTAAAAGACTGATCTTATAGAAAATGTTAGCAGTGTCAGACTTTACAAGCTGTGCTTTAACTATCTTAATTTCAGTTAGTGTTACAGTGGCCTATGTTTCTGCATGAAAGGGCCTTTAAATTAAAAAGCACTGTGTTTTTATTAATGGCATTATGTAAAAGAAACTTGTTATCTTTCAGTTTGGTCTGAGTGCACCTGTGCAAGATTAGCTAAGTCAGCAAGAATGTTTAAGAGATATAAATATAGTCCTGCATCTGTCCACGTTGCCTGTTCAATTTTTTTGTAATAAAAAGAAATGTTAGCAAACACATGTTTTTTATGATATTGTAACACTTTTCAGCTCTTTCTCTCCTCCCCTTTGAGCTTTCCTACCTTTGCTCTGGTAACCGAATCCCTGTGAATCACCAGGTGATAAATGATCATTTCTTTCCAGAAAAGTATGCATGGCTTCGTCTGACCCTGCGGCTCGACCTCACTCACACAAGCAGACAGACAGATAGACAGACAGATAGACAGACAGACAGACAAGCAGAACAACAAACTGATATTGTACGAAACTAGCATCCTAAGTCCCTGCTTTTCTCCTCTAAACACAGAGGATATCTGACACAGAGGAGTGTGCAGCACACACAGTTTGTTGTGTGATGCGCTAAAGATCAAAGTTAAGATTCCTTTACTTTTTACAAGAATCTGGCTGCCATGACTTTAGCATGTGGAGGATAAATGTGCTTTCATAGGATAAAGGAAACCTATTATTACAAAATAAAATACACAAAATGACACAGAAAACAGTCAGTTTGTACAGTTTTCTTTGGGACTGATGAATACTTCACTGTAGCTGTATGTTATGATTCTCAGTGAAAAAAGCATTCAGTCATGAGTAAAACAGTTCTTGAGAGTATTTTGTAGACACCAGTACTTCCTTATGGCCATTATTTGAGTCATTAAAAAGCTGGTTGCATAGCTTTGTTTGTGCGAGATGGAAATCATTTTCCTGTTTTCCTCCCGTATGTTGCTGATTTCCAATATCTTCCATTTGCTTTCAGAGGAGCGTGTTACTTCCTTGGTGCACGCTCCTCTCGTATATGTATGTACCCTATCAATATAATTAGATTCAACTGAGGCATGCAATCCCTGGGAAAGACTTCCCTGAAACTGCATGTGCTCACTGTGATATCAGGCCTTTCCATCTGCGATTTCAACACAGCACAGGTTTTCTAGACAAAAACAAGCAAAGGAGGCTCTGAAGCTTTGAAACAATGTCGATATCCTGTAAATACCTCCGAGTTTCCATTCCGATAAACATGACTTGCCCTATTGAGTGTAACACCACACAATCCGGTTTGAAAGTTTTAATCAACAGTGACAAATGGATGTATTTGAAGTGGAATTTTGTGTGACTGCCTTCATCACAGTTTTACAACATCAAAGTTGTTTAACAACCTGCACAGGCTGCACTGTGGTTGTCCAGCAATGAAAAAGCTTAATTAAAACTGAGTAACGGACAGAGGTAAAATTCACGTCAGCAACTATGATGAAGAAATGCAGTTTCCAGAGGAAACTGGTGGACACTTGAACAATGGATTTAAGTTTCAAGCGCACCTGTAAGATTCTTCAATATGACGTCTGCCCTTCAGTATGCCTGTCATGCATGGCTCATGGGTGGCACGGCCGTGGGAAGCAGTGGTTCCTGGTCCGACACGCATTCCTGTCCCTGAGTGCACACATGAACACACACCTAGACGAAAACACACACACACACACACACATACACAAACACACACAGACACACTCCTCCAGCCCGCCCACCTGGGCTGGATGACCCCCTAAACAGCTCCAATTACCAGGCACTGACAGACAGACAGATTAGGTCTGAACAAGGGTGCTGAGGCCTGCACAGACGGACAGACAGACAGAAAAACAGATAAAAACAGCAGTATGGCTGCCCAGAGAAGACTGATGGGAGAGATGGAGAAGTCACAAGGGAATATTGTCATTAATTACAGTGGGGATGTTTACATGAGACCTTCATCAGACCAAACTGAGGTGGAGATTAGTTTGCTCTCTCACCATGTCGGAGGTTCTCATGTGCCTCTCTCTTTCCTCTGAGGCAGCCTCCGTCACCCTGCAGCCACCTTCACTCCGGGCCTGAGGAAGACTATAAAAACTCCTCTGTTGATGTGAGTCTGACCGCTCACACAGTCATGCACGGACACCCTCCCTCACTGTGTCACTCTGAGTTCACACACAGCCTGACCAATAGCAGAATAAATCATGCTCCTTTTTATAAAACTTTTACCACTCACATAAAGGGAAGGAAAAGGGCGGAAAGGAAAAACAAAACCATAAGGTTAAATGCCAGGTCCTAAAGAATAAACAGGGCATTTTCAGGGGTTAAGTGAAGACCAGCCAGTACGCTGACTGCTGAATGCTTTAACGGCAAGAAGGCACTGAGGCATTTCAGATGATTCATTATTCATTATTTGGATGTTTTTCTGTGTTTTGGCTTGTTTGGTGGGCAAAGTTGTCCTTTTTTTCTGTTAGATTTTGAGTGAATTGTGGCTCATGGTTGAATTCTTTTCCAGTGTACGCAGTAGTGGATGAGGTGGTGACAGAGCACACTATGTGTTTAGACATGGGGGTGGGAGAAAGACTGCCCTTCTCATAACGACTGGTCGGTCGGGGTCGGGGGGGTGAGGGGTGTGGGGGGGTATGATTAAAACAGTGAGTTTTTTTGTTTAGAAAGCCTAACATGGTACAGCTGATCCCCCTTGTCCAAACCCGACCACTAACCCACCCTCGACACACACACACAAACACACACACATGCGCGCTGATCCCTCACAGAGCTCCATGACAATCTTCAGACAGCAGGTAAAAAAAAATTCAGTCTTATCGTCTGCAGCCATGGGTTGTGATCACAACAGCAGCAGAAGCAAAAATGTCAAGTGTAAAACCTTTTTTTTTCTCCCCTAATAGATCTCATGTGCGGCTTTGGTTTCTCTTAATGTCACTTTCTTTGCCTTTTTGTCATTTTTTCGTGGCTGTGATATTGAATGTTTTGCATTTTGTGCTTTGTTTTTTCCTTTTTTGTATGCTACACCAGGGAATAAAAATTGAGGTTTTTATAGGATTCAGCTTTTAAAGAGACAGGGAGTATGCAGAACTGCGCAGACAACAAGACAACAAAGGTGTCCAGTTACATCCAAGCAAATATGAGGAATGAATGGATTTAACATGGAATAAACTTCTAAATGTGAAGTTTTGATGAACTAATATTAGTTTTCATGGGTGTAATAAATGCCTAAAAAAGAACTTTAAAGGAAAGTTATTGAGTTCTGTGCTGACATGGTGGCTCTCAGCTCTCTGTTGTGTCAGCCCTTGGAGGCATGTCTCGCTCTCAAGACTTCAGACTTTTGTCTTTGCTCAGTGTGCACATGTGTTTGCTGTCAGGAGTCTTTCCAACCTGTACTTTATGTGTTTCCTAACTGTCTGAATACACCCCGCCAACCCTAATCCTGACAGCTAGCATTTGAGCACTCTTGCCTGGTTATTGTTCCCTAATGACTTTAAGTGACTCCACTCTCACTCAGTCATCTTATTTTTGGAAAGTAGTAGAATAAGTGAAATTCCTTAAATTATTTTCTCAAAACATCTTCTCTGAGGGTTATTATTTCACCCTGATGACAGATGTTGCAAAGTATATTTTTGAGTAAGTGAAAAGCAAAAGCCTTTTTTTTGACATTTGCAGATTATGTGGAATATGCAAAAGTAACAAACAAATTAAAAACAAATTGCACCCATGATACGTAAAAACAAGGTTTGA
Source organism: Ctenochaetus hawaiiensis (assembly GCA_029783645.1). NCBI lineage: Eukaryota > Metazoa > Chordata > Actinopteri > Acanthuriformes > Acanthuridae > Ctenochaetus > Ctenochaetus hawaiiensis. The sequence continues at coordinate 18,139,092 of JAPZDY010000025.1, forward strand.
AAAAGAGCTCACAATGAGTTTGAGGTGTTTGTTAAGAGTGTCTGGCTCAGAGAGACTGGCTCAGCAAAGTGTCTGATTAGAAACATATTTCCCCTGCTAAGAGGAAGATCGATGGCACTAGAAAACGGAGAAAAGGGCGGGAGCAGGATCACAAAGACAAGAGCACGAAGAGAACCCAAGAGAGGACGGCATGAGGAGGTAAACGAGAGAGAAGGAGCCCGAACAAAGAGCAGGAGTAGGAGAGAATTGAGTTTGTGTAACTCTGTCAGGGAGCCCCTTCAACAAGTTCAACAAGCTTGACTTTTTCTAGGCAGCTCATTGGATCCAGATGACAACTTCCTCACTCTGTCCAGCTCGGTGTTGTATTGATCAGCCAGGAGACCCACACTTGGCAGATAAAAGGGCCTCCTCTGAAAGCTCAAATCAGTCATTATTTTTTGTCCTCATATGTTTTATAGCATGAAGTATTGACAAATTGTTATACTTTTCACTTGGTTTAACAGATCTCAGAGACTCTGTGGCCAAAGGGCTATGGAAACAGCTGTGAAAGTTGGAAGGATTACAAAAGATTTGTTGTACGCACGTGCCTTTAGCTTGATTTCTGTCCCTCTTGCTTCTTGAACAGGGTGTACGAGGCGAATCTCTCTGCCTCAGTGGGGGTGTTTGAAGTTTATTGAGCATTCAGTCACTGCACGAAGGTTAAACTAAGATATCCAACAAAGGGTGTGGACAGACACAAAAACATCTCTGAGATATGAAGTGATGTGTTTAAAGAAGAAAAGTAGCCTAGTAAGATGAGCTGACATAGAAGACATATGTTAAATATTAATGGAAATATTAGAGTTTAAAAGTTAAGATAACCAGCTGATTTAAATAGTTTTGAGTAAATAACGTTTTTGAACTAGTTTCTTGACCGAATGATTTGGATCTTCCGGGGAATTTATGCCTTGAGTCTTTCATCTCTCTCAACAGAGAACAGAGATGATATGGATGCATGTTTTTTGTTCGCTGTCAGAAAATCCAGTTGAGTTCCCATCTGATTTACTGTCCTCAATGTCAGCGAAGCACATAGTTTTCCGGCCAACATTCTTGACTTGTTGGTGGCCTAAACTCTTCGTGTCTTTCCTTAACTTTGAGCTTCTTAAATTAAATTAAATCATAATTACATTGTGATTGGTTGGTGTGGCTGTTGCTTGGCAGAGCATCATGGTATCTTAATGGTATCCACTCGGTGATTTTTTCATTTTGTTGTTTGTATCATGCAATAGAAGAAAGATCGTCAGTATGATTGTTACTGCAAAAGCACCCACTGTATGCACACAAATCAGTGCTACAATACTTCAGTTTGGGCAAGATTTGTGGTCATGTAGCTGACTTCATGAGGAGACACAATCTTCAAAGTCCCCTTACTTTTTTAGTTGACAGTAATTTTTTTTTTGTTTTGTTTTGTTTTTTATTTAGGTCGAAACAAGGTTCTCTGTGCAACCTTCAAAAAAACAACAAGGTGCTTCTTCAGAGAACAAAAGCGACTGGAGGACACTTATTAATTTACAGGCTTTAATTGTGCGAACAACCTAAGGACACTACTGTGTCTCCATCAGAGTCAAAAGGAACAAAGACATGGCAATCAACTTAAACATTCAACCTGGACCAGCTGTACAGCTGCATTGGCTTGGTTAGACGGGAGCTCACATCTATGGGATAATGAATCCAAGTTCAACCAACCCATCTGGTTTGTTTGGAAGGACTCATTTTTAAATGCTGAAAGGTAAAATCTGATGGTAAAATTTGCAAAAGAGGACACAGAACCAAAATGATCTGCAGATGTTCTGATTTACATTTGTAAACCATATACTTACAACATATCAAGTGACAACAATGTCCCTTCTGTTTCATGACCAAATGCTTACGCTGAACCCTCATGTTGGCTCATTCTGCAGCAGGTACAACAGCCCTCTGAGGATTTGTTTCCCTTTCAAACTTTCAAAGGTTCTGTGACATTAACATGAAATTAGTCTGCACTGCCTAATCAGTCACACACCATTAAAAATAAGTTTATTAGTGAAAGGATCTGAGTTATGGAACCATACAGTGCATATAAGCAAACCAACATAAACTCAACTGTTTGATTATATTTGGCAGCAATGTATGATTGATCTGCAGAAACGTAAATGACACATGATTTGTTGTAAGTGGGCAAAAACATAAGGGAAAAAAGGCAAATTGTCCCGTTAAATTGAAAAAAATAAAATAAAA
>JAPZDY010000025.1:18155920-18169766 GCA_029783645.1 Ctenochaetus hawaiiensis
CCCCCCCCCCCCCCCCCCCCCCACACACACACACACACACACACACACACACACACACACATTAATAACAAATTAGGAATTATTATAAACATGATGCCAATTTAATCTCAATGACCAGGACGGGATCACAGCTGTTGGATCGTTTTTAAGAAATCAGTCGCTGACCGCTGGAGCAACTTCAGCATTCATGTCAGTGTATTTATTTGATCAGAAAAACAAAGATTAAATAAAAATGATCTATAACATGAACACCAAGCCAAAAGATCTCTCCTCACCGCTGAATCGCCTTTCTTTGTTTGAATTCAATATCAACAAGCGACTGAAAAAAAAAACAGTTCTTCATCCATTAATTACCGCATGTATTCCATCCACAAAATTTAATTTTTAGGTGTATGCATGTGTGTACCTGTGTGTGTGCGTGTTTGCCTGTACAGGCGAAAATGTACGGTAGAACAAGACAAGGAAATGACAAAATATGGATTTTTTGACTTTCTAAATGATTTGACTGAAGGGGGAAATGAGCTGTCTGACACAATACATTTACTGAGCGTTGTCCCTGCCCAGCTGAAAGAATAAATGAATGAAAAAATGAATGAATGAAAGAATAAATGAATGAATGAATGAATGAATGAATGAATGAATGAATGAATGAGTAAGTGAATTCTTGTAGTTCAGCCGTCTGTTTACATTTGCACCGGGTGTAAGATAGCAATGCACCTGTGCCAGTGGCGCAACCAGTCTTTAAAGGTAATGAGAGCGAACTCTCTGACTGGTTCATGCATTTTCGGCCTAAGAAACACCCATGAATTGATGAGGTGATTCTACACAGATGATAGGACCATCCACTGTGCGCAAGTGGCACATTGGGCAGGGACAAACAGGATACCTCTGCAGCTCCTGGATGGCAAAGGTTGACCTGGACACTCCCCTGAACAAATTAAAACCCATGTGCCCTGCGCTTGCGCTGGATGCAAGTGTAAGATAGGGCCTTTAAAGTTAAAGTCATATCACAGGTTACAACCAACTCTTCAAGTTTGAGCTCTGATTTGTTACATTAGTGTTAATGAGAGAAATGTGTAGCTGGGGCTGGTTTTAAAGTGACATTGGCCTTTCAAATACATTTCAAATAAATATCAAATTGTAGATTAAATTCACGCCTTTCAGTAATATAAAGGAAACAAATCATTAAAAACACAGTGTAGGGACAAGAACACTGACAGTTAATGTAATAAGACCAAAGAGAGAGAGAACTGCATTAACATACAGCCACCGTGTGACACATTTACAGTGCAGGTCTGTGACCACCTGAATAGGTGTTTTTGTGAAGGAACTGGAAAATTAATTTATAGGTTAAATGTGTGTGTGTCTGTGTACCTCACCATCTAGGTATTAATATAGTACAGTAAAAGTCTACATAAAGATTGGACATTTTTTTTGCCTTGTAATTACAGTTCATATACTGTGTTTTCAGTCATCAAAGTGTCTGTGGCATTGCAAGTTATTACAGATTTGCTAAGAAAGACAAAGATATCCAGAAAAAGGACAATGGTGCTGATTTGTCTATTGACATTGCTAACTATTATAATTTATTAATTAAATAATGTGAAGAATAATAACTTCAATCTATTAAAAACAACAAAAAAAACATTAACATGCTAAACATTTTTCTTCAATAGAGAGTAAAACAGTGTTATCAAATGGTTACACCAGTAATTTAGTATTGCTGCACCATAAAACCCACAAGAGATTTCACAAAAAGAGCTCTAAAGTGGTACACTTAACAGCCTAAACTGCTGGTTTTCTAAGGTTTTACTCAGTTATTCGTAGAGGCACAATAGTGCTCACTGTGATGGGTAACTTCAACTTAAGTTTGTGTGTAAAGTCAGTGTAGCTGATCTTTTACTTGAAAAGGCCTTGCTTCATCAGTAATGTGTAATATCTACTCTGTATCTCAACACTTTAAAAACTCAAACAGACTCACTCTCAGTTGATTTACTATTATGTGAAGACACTTGTGTAACTGATGGGAGTAAGCATTGTATCTTTTACTCCCTCATTGATTTTCACAAGGCTTGCCTGTGCACATGCATTTTTGTGTTACTGAAATATCGAAGGTTTCCATAAGGCCCAAATGCTCGTAGCAATAAGAGCATCCTATTGAAACAGAGCTCACAGTCTCAGTCTTACAGGAAAACTCTTTACGCAGGTGATCTAACTTAGAGGAAATGAGCTGGACAGAACTGTACATTATTTCTCTTACAGACTAAATCTGCTCAGCAATTAATCACAAGTTTGTTTTTCAAAAAAGAATGATGATTGGCCTTGATGCTAAGACACACGACCATCCTGATGGCCTGCCCTGTAAATTTAGCATCAGTCGGCCACATTTAAGAGAGGAGACAAGCAAGGAGCCTGAACCCCTTAAATGCTATTTAATCACTTGAAGCAGCAGCAGTAACCATGCAATGCAGCACTTAGACTCCCCCTTGCTATTTATCTCATCTCAATAATTGAGAAGAAGGTTGATGGATGCGTTTAATAGCTGAAGAGAACAAGACCACTTATGTGGCCCATCAATCTCAACCTGCTAGGGGGTGAAAAAAAATAAGAGCTGTCTCCATATCCAAGGGATTTGGCTACACCTTTTAAGGAGCTTTTCTCAGATACATCGAGACAAATTGAGTCTTTTTGGAGGGGGAGAGGACACCAAGACACAAAGGACAAAGAATAAGAGGAAGCGGGATGGGAGGTGAGAGGGCGGGAGATGTGGTTAGAGAAATTAAAGAGGGAAGAAGAGTGAAGAAGATGGAGGAAAGATGTGAATTCAAAAAGGTAAAAGTTTGCTGGATTTTTATACAACAGGGAGTGCAGTGGCTTTAAAAAGAAGCATCACATCCATTTTCTTTACTGTGCTACTTTGAGTTCAGGAGTACAGATCCAGGGAAAAGGGAAAACTGGGGACAGGCAGGAAGGAGACAGAAGTGAAAGGTTAAAGAGGGAAGAGAGAAGAGACACATTTCCTGAAAAAGTTACCACTGGGATCATTCATTTCAAGCTTATCTTCTGTCTGATCTGAAATGCAGGGTTTAAGACTGCAGACACAAGAGAAAGCTCTGAGTCCTGACACCTGCTGTCCTCTTTTTATACTGTTTACAGCACAGAGAACACACTGTTTTACCAACAGAGCTCATGGAAGATTAGATATGTCTTTTTTGTCATGATTTAACACTCAAACATATTAAAATTAATTTCAAACATGACTTAAATAAAGAGCCAAGAATTAAATCTCAACACTTAGCAATAAAGACCTGAGTAATTAATATGAAATAATACAAATATTACATTGTAAGTCTAAAAAAGGACAACATAGAAAAAATCCAACTGTCAACATGTGGTAGCTTTGTGCAGTGTGGAAAATGAGTAAATATGCTTAATTTCCAGCACACACAATTAATTTTTTGAACTTTAACTTAAATATAAGCTAATGTTTGGTTATCATAGGTAAGATATGCAACTTTAAGAGCAATTTATATTCACTTACAAACAAAAAGTTTAAATTTATGGCAATATAACACACAGTTTCTTAATCATGTCAGTTAATTAGATGTTACTGTTTCATTACTACAAGGCTCCTGTTTAGCTTTTATTGTGATCCTGTAGTTTCCATTTATACCACAGTTTCCTCTGTTGAGAATCAGTAACCGCAGATGGCTTTAAATCAAACCTTATCCCATGTGATTTTACTTATCTGTGACTATCGGTTGGCTGAATGTGCTGAAGTGAATTTCACATGAGGACAGTGTTTCGAATGCACTCATAATACTGTCACTATAAAGAACCATTTCCATGCAGTCTTGTTTTCATGGAAAGTAGAACATTTTTATCCCTTTGCCCATTTCATGTTTCAAAGTAAACATTCTGCAATGCTTCCCTCACTTGCAGCACAACTGAACTGCGTCTCAGTCTGGCTGAACGTCAAATTCCACATTGTTATTACTCTGCTTGTAGCTCCCCTGCTCTGCTTTGCACAGTTAAGATATAATATGACTGTGATGATATGAATGTGACTATGTGAGGTGTAAGTGGTGAGGTACTGACAGAAAACGTGAGTGATCCTAATCTAATTTCCTGGTCGTGCATGCTCAGGTCAACATCTTAATCATACCTTTGGTTTTGAAAATTAGTTTAAAGCAGGCAGGATTTGGTACATTCTGAACTAATATTACACACATGAGGTTGGGAGGTGGGGCAGAGGTTGGAAGGAGGAGGGTGGTTATAGGGGTAAGCAGGAGGAGAGAAAAGGCGGAACGAACACCTGCTTGCAATTTTACAGAAAAGGGGGAAAAAAATCTTGAATCTGGGCTTGGATGACTGGCTGGCTGGCATAGGAACACGGCATCGTTTTTCAGATCAATCCGATATTAGGCCTACATAAACGCCAACGTCCCTGGTGGACTGGCCAAGTTTTGACATTTTTGACACATGGCCAGAGGCTGTTGTAGACCTCTGGCCATGTGTCAAAAATGTCATGTGTCACTTTTGAGCTACTTTTAAGCAGAGCAATCTGATAAAAATCTTTTACAGCTTTAGCACCATTAAAAATTCAGCCATTGCATGTGTACACTGCAGGCAAAGCTCAGTGTCATATAAAAGACAAGCTGTCTGAGCCACTGTTCAGCTGTTTGGGTGTGTGCTGGAACTCATGAGAATGGGTGTTGTGACGTGTCTTCATTTGTTCGGTCCCCACAATGATGGGACTCTTTAATTACTACTCATGTTTAATTTCCCTTAATTGGTCTTCCTTAAATGGTGTTTGACACATCTTTCTCTCTTGTCTGTGAAGGAGTAATATCCATTCGATTGTCACATCTAGACAAAACTTCTTCCCACAAGTCGGCTCGGAGAATCCTCAACTTGTGTTCCTTATGGCTACATGTGAAGAACCAGAGACAGAGGGAGAGAGACAGACGGAGACAGAGCCACAGAGGGAGAAACAGATGGCTGTCCTTTGATATCTTCTCTCTTGATGAGACCAGAGAGTCACAATACAGCCCGAGACAGAGAGACAGTGCGGACTCAGAGGTCCACATCACTGTGGTTTGGGTTATTTCTAATCTTCAAATCTACAGCAGGCTCTGAATGCTCAAATAAACAGATGCATGCACACATACAGAACACGACATTCGCATGACTTGCACCCACAAGAATTACAATATCCACGTACACATATAAACAAAATCTGACAGACATTCAACCACACACAACTGAAAAAAAATGTTTGAGCTCAAAGTGAAACTTAGTGAAATCAAAACTGGTTTTCAGATTTTACCAAAGGGGATGTTGGCAATTGAATGTGGTTATGTAATGACTGTCTTTATAGTATAAGTGGTTAAATACCTTGTGTGACTACTCTTGAGATTTTTTATCTATAAGCCCATCTTCTAAGGATCTAGTGTGTTGAAAAATAATCATGGAAAGCCTCTGTATGATTCACAGAGACAATATATCGTTTGTCTTTTAGTCTTGCCTGGATTTAGTGTTTAATGAGATGACTTAACAATTCTTCAATTTGAGGTTTGGTTTGTGTGCAGACCATAAAAAAATGTACTATCACTTACTACTGCTATTACTACAACTCATAGTAATAACAGTAACAGTAATTTCATCTGTGATATTCAGTGTAAAAAAACAATTGTTAGGGGCACCTATACTTATGAATGGCATAAAGAAAAACTTCTGACAATGTTAAGTATCACTAAAAAACAGACATTGTAGACAATGAAACTGAAGCTGACATCTTATGAATGCTACATGAGGCTGGCTCCAAAAGCAAGTCTATCCCTTTAGCCCCCTATTATAAGACCAACTTAATGTCAAAACTAAATATATTTACTGACAGTCAAAGTACCATTTAAGTCTAGCTAATTTTCCTACTAGTGACAACTGTATGGGGGTGAGGTTTTACATAAGCAACTCATTTAATTTGTATTAAGAGTAAAAGGTGTGAATAATTTCAGCCACAGCCTCTTTGAGTGACAGAAGGCACCTAGTTGTCTGCTTAGCCTCACATTAGCAAATCTGAGCTGCTGAACTTGACACCTTGACAACTTTTTGCGGTGTTGGTGCCTTTTGCAGAATTTTATATGCAAGAATTATTTGGCTTGCTTTGATTTTTTTAAAAACTGAGTAAACTTATATATATTACAAACCTTAATCCATAAACTAATTAGACATTTAATGAATTTGCTTTTGGGTAAGACACCCAGCTATGTTTAGGATGCTAATAGATGCATAAATGCTAAAATTTAGGAAGATAATTTATGAAAAGGCTTCTTTTGAGGTTTGAAAATAAAGGTAAACCATGCTATTGAGCTAATGCACAGTGCTAACATTAAACATGCCAAACATGCGATGGAACCTAAAGGTTACATTAATGCTACACTGAGACAGGTAAGCTAAAAGATGGCAAACTGTGAAATGGTACTGGTAGTTTCTTAGACTAGCTTGCCATTTTTTCAGCAACCAAGCTCTATTTGATGGACCTCAGCTCCACCCACTCTACAACTCTTTGCCAGTTTTGGATTTTGTGGGAGTTAAGTGGAGACAGGTGATATTGCTGCCATGATGGTAACAGCTGGAGCCACCCAAGCCCCTAGGAAGTGTGCCAGGCTTTGAAGCCATTTTGACATAGTGGTGAGAACAAGTTATTACACATCATATTTTGAGCCCCATAACCCCAACTATAATTCCCCCGTCATGATTCAATTTTGGTCTAAATACTTTAAGGAAAGTCTAAAAGAGCCATTAAATTTTACTGAATCCAGTTCTCCTCAATGTATGAAGCCACCACACTCAGATTTACAATGGCTCTTCAGAAACCTTTGACCACAGCGCATTGACTTTGTTCATGTTTTAGAGCATCTATGCTTTTGTTCTATCATTTTCGCTTAAAAACAGAATATCTGAATTTTTCCAATTCAAGTTCACATGCACATACTTTCACAGCAGTCAGATGCAATTACACACATGCAGATCTCATCTCCACCTGGAAACAGATCCTCCACCATCCACGTAGTGAACTCTGGGCAAAGCTTTCATGGTGACTGCACTTAGTGTACATTTCTCTGGAGCTGGACCACGACCTGCAGGAGGGCTGCTGCCTGCCGCTGATCTGCAGTTTAGCCTATCTTTAACTGATAAGAAGAATCTTCCAGAACAATGCGCTCAATTGTGTACATAAGGTTCCGCAGGGTGACTGAGGAGCCATGCAGATATGCACACATCCAGCCTTAAGGAACTATGAAAACAAACATGTTTTCTAGAACTATTTATGCATTCCTTATTCACTGAGTGACTTGAGTGAGTGATGTATTAGAAGCTGTGTTTCGGTATCAAGCAAAGATGTGTAGCATCTTGCAAGTTACCTGATATGTAATATTATGGTTCCAAGACACCACATGCTGTTAATACTGTTAATACACAGCATCCATTGCTGTTAGTAATACTTCTGGCAAACATACTGCCATTTATGACAATATAAATGGCATGCATTATCATGACTAATCTTGGTCTCTCCCACAAATATCAGGTATATATACAGTATTAACTAGTGGCATATAATTCAGCACCCTGGACAGCGAATACATAATTACAAAACACATCAAAATTTAATTGAAAAAATTAAATTGAACAAACAACATAAGCACATTTGTTGCTATTTAAATCTTTCAGTGGAATAAGTAACAGTTTTGACCAGTCCAGGGTGTGATTTAAAAAACATGTTCATTTTATTTAACTTGCAGTTCATACAGTTTCCTTTATGCTTCATTGCAATAGTAGTAAACTCAGTTGTATTTACATTTGTAATGAATTAAGGGATCTGCTTTGGCTACTTTAACAGTGATAACTTCATAGATTAACTTTATTAGAACAACTCAGATTCACACATGAAGTTATAATACTTACAGAAAATGTAATGTAGAATGTTGGTGCCTCTGTAAAACGTATTGTTAAGGTTTGTTATTTGTATTGTTTTGCATCATATTTAAGAACTGTCATTGGTGGGTAATACACTGAGGAAAGTACCAACAAAATTTTAGAGATATTTATATCTTTTAGTCTGTATTTTAGCAGTATAGAAAAATATGAAGTGTAGTTTATGTTTAATCAGAAGTAATACACGCTCAGTAAGCTTGTATACATCACTTGTGAGCACAGTTTTATCTGAAATCTCAAGTGTTGCACAACATGGTGTTGTTGCTACAATCTCGTCTGTGACAAGAGTTGCTGTACATGGGTCTCCACACATCTTGACGCAGACAGAGATCTCTGAAGGCGTTATCAGTCAGACCACTTAAACACTTGGACCCGGGAACACTGGGTCTCCTCATAATTCTCTGTAAATCTCTGCAAGATAAAGCTCTTCTAGCTTCCCTTTGTGTGACGACAGACACCAGTATATAAGTAGAGATGAAAGGAGAGTCTCTCAACACTGAACGGAAACAAACAGGCTAAAGAGGCCAAGCATAGCTCCAACCCCCTCCTTTCTCTCCCCTCTCCACTTTTCCCTCTTCTCCTCCATTCTCTCTTTCCATCAGTCATAGGGGAATCCTCCAAATCACCAGTCAAGCATGCCGGCTTGATGCGAGGATGTTAGCTGTTACTTGAAAGGTGCTTAGGTTCTGTTTAAATCATCTAAAGTTACCTGAATGTACAAAATCTGAACTGATCTGTATTAGTTGCCCTTTTTTGTTGTTTTGATTTGGGGTTTTTTTTTATCATGTAATTTATAAAAAACTAGGAGAAATTAACTTTAAAAAAATGTAAACTTTAAAATAAAAAAGGATTTTTACAAGGAATGCAATCAAAATACGATGAATTTGACAAAATAACAAGGCTATATATCAGGATCTAAAAAATAGATTTCCAAAACATTTCTGGGACTTTCTTGGTAAGTGATTGCAGCACTTGAATGCAGATAGCATCACCATCTTCCAGAGAGTCTGACTGTTTACAGTAGCTGATGCAGAAAAACAGCTAATAACACATTCCCCTAGTCTTACTCACTGCACTTACTCATCCTGATGGATATATTTGAGAATGTTTTTGTCAATGGGTTAAAACATGTTTAACTTGTTAAGGTTAGTTTGTGGTGTTGGCAGTTGTTTTTTTCTACATTTTCTAACCACTCTGAAATTGCCAATTTCCATTCTCCTTGGTCACAGCGAAATCCAGCGTGATAGAGATGTAAACAACCAGTTGCCCCCTGGGACAAAAGCTCTTCTCAGCACCTGTCAACATATAATCGTCACTGGAAGAGTGTAACATGAGCAGAGGTTTACAATATTTTCCTAAGACACACCCTCCTCTCCTTAATGTAGTTGACCCAACAAACCAGAAGGATTCACCAGTGAGTAATGTTTATAATGTTTGCTGTTGTTTGGTGAACCACACACTGTATTCATTTCATTCTTGAGTCAAGTACACTAAATCTGATTTCGTTTGGAATCGCATTTTATTTTCTTGGTATTTTCCCTGGGCTCACAGGTACAAAAGTCAAAGGCACGGTATCAGAAGAAGTCAACTACAAGGGAGCTGTGAGTACTTAAATAAAAAGGAATAAACCAAACTGCTTGCAAATAAATTGAATTTAATGTAAGATATTAAATAGATAAGAGTGAGCCTACATCACTTCCTATCTAAGGAACGACCATGCCCCTATTTAGGTGAAAACAAGCACTGTGAAAGTGTTAGCATTAAACTGAATAACCTGTGGCTCCACTATTACAGCTACACCCAGACTCCTGCCAAGAGCAGCATCCTCCTGTCTGCCCCTCACACCACACATACTGTGTCTGCACACAGTGCAAGAGGAGAGAAAGAGACCCCGGTGCTGCTAAAAGAAGAGAGTGCGGACTGCATTACGCTAGGAATGAATGAGAATCTGATATATTTGAACATATTCCTCACCTTTACAGAATGGTCTGAATAAGTCACTAAAGTTGTTGCTAGTCGCTTTTTAAGACTATAGTAACTTAAAAGGACTAAGAATTCTCTAAATCTTTTGATCTACAAAGTCACCAAGTTGACAACACCGGTTACAAGGCAAAGACAAGCGGTTAGGACGTAACCACCTCTTTCACCACTCATTTCACCTATCAACCTCCCATTGTTTTTCATGACCTTGAAGACATTCCCACAAAACTTCCACACTGAGTTCATTCAGTGACTCCAACAGTCTCAGAGTCTCCTGTCATGAGGAAGCTATGCACATATGATGGAAAGAAGGCAAAAGGATGAAAGTGTGACACATCACTCCTGAGAGCTTCTCTTTGCTTTGCAACGCCCTCTGCTCATCAATGAAGGGCTTTGACTTCAAACGGCTGCAGTCCAGCCAAAGGATGACATCCAGGAAAACAAGGCACCACTTGGGGACTTTTGATCCTCTCACAGTCTGTCTGATTCTCCCAACAATAGCTTGAAAAATGCTGCTTTGAAACAAACAACATTTTTGTTTTAGTTCTGTCTGAACATAACAGTACCAAGTATGAGCCGTCATCGACTTAGAAATGTAATCAATTTGTACATCTAATGTGCATTCAACATAAATGCATGTTATTCAGTTAATAAGTTATTTAGTCAGCAAATTAGTTAAAACATCTTTTGAAATGTTTGTTTTTTTAAACAACTGGGTATTTTTTTAGATGGTCATGTGTCACAGTCACAGTCATACCTCTTTTCTGCAGGGGGAATAGCATTAAGCATGCTTTAGACAAAACCCTGCATCAATGAATAGTGATCCTGTTTGATTTCATTCCTAACAATTATCCTGTTGGTTGGGACAATACAATATTATTCTCAGAGAAGAAAAACAATTCAGACTAGATTACTTTCTCATAGAAGAACCTCCCACCAGACAAGAGCTTTAGGACTGTCTACTTATTCACAAAATTTTATTTAATAACTGTCTGATTCTTACCATCCTCTGGCTGCTCTGTTTGTCTGTGCTTATTTTTCTTCTGCTGTCCAGCTTCAATTTCAACAGTAAAACTTTGAACTGATTCAAACCCACAGCACTCAAAGACACACCTAGCAACTGTTTAATGTTGCACCCAAACACAGGGTTCAGGTGAGCGTTTCCTCTGCGTTATCTCCTTCTGTTTGATTGTCATTTCTCTACAAAGCGAGAATTGGCCCATCAGCCAGCATGGAGGATCACTCTTAGTGATGTGCCCTGCTTCCTAAATGTGGAACTGACTCAGGAAGCAGAGCGACATGGTGGTTGACTGGTGGCGGCATCGCACTTGCGATAGAGCCCATGGCTCTCATGTCTGCCAACAGTGAGCTAAATCAACCTCAACAACCTCAAACCCAAACTATTGCTGAGTATTAAAAAGAAAGTCTTCACTTCCATGAACTCCTTTATCATTTTTTCCTCCTCCCATCTCTTCTTTTTCTGGTATATTCAATCTCACAGTCAAAGACTGAATAATTGTTGAGACTACCTTGCAATCTGTAACATCTTCAGAATAGGTTATATATGTATATATATACTTTTTTTTTTTTTTTTAAATGGTGCAACTGGCTGTTGGGTCTCAAATATCAGGGTTTTTTGTCAAAGTCCCAGTTCAGTGAGAAAATATCACCAGTGTGCCTTCTGCATCATATACTTTGGAGCAAAAAATAAACGTGTAGTTAACTACAAAAGATCACTGTACACCATGTCCTGTGCTATTTTCCTGTCCAAAAATGTCCAATGATACCAAAAAACTCAAAAAATCTCAAATAGTTTTACTTATAAATCCAAGGCAATAAAAACACAGTGCCAGCTAAAACTGAAGAAGTCCTGAATCAGTGATTCTCCAGCTCAGCAAGGGGGCCATACTACTGATTCCATGCATGCCTTCTCTCCAGGACACCTCTTTTTCACATCACACCAGCAACCAGACAACAACTCTCCCTCTGCTGCTAATTTAATGTTGTGTTTTGTTTTTCTTGCCCTCTAAGAGCCTGTCTAAATGGTTGACGTTGATGAATGCATGTAAAGAATACGCTGCAGGTAGGATATGGTTACAAGCTAAGCTGGGAGGAGGGAGAGGATGAAGGGATAAGAGGGAGGGATGGAGGGAGGCATAGTTTATAGATGGGCCTGGGGGAGAGGTGGGGGTGTGTGGAGGGTCAGGATGTTTGTCTTCCAATGAGCCGTGACTCTGAGAGAAAGAGGAGGGGAGAGTGGGATGAGAGAGGAGGGTGACAAGAGATGAAGGGAGGGAGATTAACGAAGAGTGCCTCAGCATCTTCATCGGCAAGGCAGGGGGGAGGTGAAAAGGTATCCATTTAAATGGAGTTCCTATCTGTGTGACTGTATTATTACTTATTATGTAATAATAAATAATCGGGTCTTATTATTAACACATCTTTTATATTTGTCAGTCCAGAAAATCTTTTTATTTAAGCAAGTCTGCTTTGCATGTGAAGTTGTGTGGTAGTGAGTGATAGAAATCAACAGAGAGAGAGAGAGAGAGACAGATAAATGAACAGCTGGAGAGAAAGAGCATGCCTGTGTTGAAGTGTGTGTGCCATTGCTCTGTGGGGTTGTGGACTTTGTTTATTTGTTTTTCTAGATGGCTCATAAAATGTGTGTATGTGCATCTGTGTGTGTGGGGGTGTGTGTGTGTGTGTTTGTGTGCCATGTGCATGTTTCTCTTAGGGCATGCACAGGGCAAAGGGAGTGTGTCCATGAAGGTTTGTAAACAGAGTTGGCTACGCTGTGCAGACACACACAAATACACACACACACGCACTCGTTGCCCCATGCTGAGGTGTTTATAAGTCCCGAGAGTGGAGATTCCCTTTGCACCCTGAGGGCAATCTTATCTGAGCCCAATTACAGTTATGCTTACACACACACACACACACATAAATTCACACACATACATTCATACAGAAGGGAACACAGGAATGCTGACTTCAAAATGGCATTGATATTGTGTACACACACAGTTAAACATG
Organism: Ctenochaetus hawaiiensis; assembly: GCA_029783645.1. Lineage (NCBI taxonomy): Eukaryota > Metazoa > Chordata > Actinopteri > Acanthuriformes > Acanthuridae > Ctenochaetus > Ctenochaetus hawaiiensis. The sequence continues at coordinate 18,168,932 of JAPZDY010000025.1, forward strand.
ATGAGAGCGTGACATGCTGAGCAGCATTTTTGTTTTGAGTTTGAGAAAAATTTTCTAATTATTCCCACTTTTATTACCACAAGGAAGAGACAGGCCTACACATAAGCTTAAGTTTACATAAGATGAAAAAAAGAGAAATGTGGTTATTCATATGCACATATATATGTATACACCCAGGAAATTATGTTGTGTATTTTTTTGAATTTGCATAAAAGTGTAAAACTAACAAAAACAATGTAGTGATGATTTAAAGTTGGACATCAAAAAATAAAAGTTCAACACCTAAGAAAAACTGTTCATTGACTTTGACTGTGTTAGAGCACCGAGTAATGTGATGCAAAACACAAACTCTGCCTGCCCTCTTCCTGCAAGAGGCCTGTGCTCCTTGGCTCTGAACGCAGTCCACCCATGGAGAGCAACGACTTAGCCCAGGACGATGAGGTGGAGACAGGTCAAGTTGTGGACACAACAGTCTCTGATCTTCTGTTGCTTGGACGAGTAAGAGTCTAATTTTGTCCATTTTATTTCCTGAGCATGAGCCAGGAGCAGCCATAAGTCCAAGCTGGGCTAATGACTCTCTCCGCTCTCCTTGTTGAGCCGTCCAGCCGTCTGGCTGGGTGGTCAAAAGGTCTCATGGACATGGAAAAAAAAAAAACCTCTGCTTTTAATCAAAACCATGTACTTTTTCCCCCATATGATTAATCTTCATTGACCAGCAATTTTGATAATAAATGATGTCATGTTCCAAGAAGTGACTGTAGTTGTGCTTATGGAACTCAACCACAAAATCCACTTTACCTCTCTCGCATATTTCTAATCAACTAGTCAACATAAA
>JAPZDY010000025.1:18174262-18184448 GCA_029783645.1 Ctenochaetus hawaiiensis
ACTGATGCTTGGTACTTAAACATAGTTAGAGTTGATGGACAGTGTTTCTTAGATGTTGAACTTCTAAGGTGAAGATGCCAAAAACAATTTTTTATCCTGTTCTGTTCTGTGTCTGTTCCATACGTAGCCTGAAGGAGTTTGACTTTCATTAGTGTGTACAAGGACGACAGTCCACCAAAAAAGAAGCGAGATTTCAGAAAGATGTGAAATATTTTTAATATTTGGTATTTCATCGTCCATATTTAAAAAGTTAAACAGGTGTATATATTTTTGTCTGATATACAAATTTGAAGAAAGAGTGCTCTCGGCTTCACTATGCATCCTGCAGCTTGTTTTACAAAAATAACCGCCCGATGTCACAAACTCACAAGCATAATTAGCCTACTGTTGCTTTTATAGAGAGGCCATTATCACTGGCTGTAAACAGCCAGTGCAGTCAGTCGCCCCTCTCTTTTGGTCAGATTCAGGATCAGTCATGTTTTACTGGCCTCATGTGCTCCACATACGTAGAACATGTGTGCTGTCCGGCTCCACTGCAGTTCTCTGTGGGAAAACACTGAACATATAATTCCCATTTACTTAAGGATCATTTTCAGAATTATGAAGACATATCACCTCCAATGTGGGCGCTGACTATGATTTTAAAAAATACATACGATTCTGGAAAACATCAAAGACAACATCATTTTAGCTCAGCATAATTGTTGTTGTTGTGTTTCTTGTTGCTGATGCCATTAAAAAACAGTTTGCAAACATATGTGACTGATTTTTTTGTTTTTTTATTTCCATTGAATCATTACATATTTGCTTTTTGGGCTCAAACAATTTTCCAACTTATTAACATCATCTGAGTTTTTATTAAACTAAAAATGTTTTGAATTTAAGTGAAACAAGGCTGCTATTCTTTGTTTCTCAAAAGTTGCCAACAACAATAAAGCAACTAATACTACATATACTATGAGTTATCATAATTAGCAAAACACAAGTAAGTATTTTTATAATATACAAATATTCATTATGAGACACTGTATTACTGGAGCAGATTTATTTATTGCTTTATTATATGCTGATTAATCATATTACATGGCACTTCCCTTTTCTTAAGTTGGCTTGAAAACTTGAGTACCACTTGAGTATTTATTACCCCTGCTTGAGTTAATCCATTAAAACTATACAGAATGCCAAATTACAATCAGATCAGCACTTACAGGCTTGGCTTAACCACAGGAACAGTCTGAGACCATGTGCCCTGCCTCACGCTAATATTTTAAACTCCAAGTTGTTGTTTTTCTTATTATTTATTACTTTATTTTATATCATACAGCCGCTGCAGATCACATCAGTTGGATGTACGCTGTGTGGAAAACACGCATGTACTGATCTACTCTGGTCATTAGCAGGAAATGCGTTTTGGCTTTAATTATAAAACACCAGCTCTTGAATCCTGCTGTTTTACAGGTCCTGGCTGTTTTTATATGACCGGTTTTCAAACATAAATTGGATTGCTTGTGCACGAATAATCAACACTTGTTAATTTTTAGAGCCTCCGGCCTCTGAGTGAAGAGATTCTTTCTTTTTTGCAGATTATTATAACAATGTGTGAGGCGAATTATGCAGAAAAAGAGATCTAACAGATCATTTATGTTATTTTTTATCATAGAAATTACAGCGATGTGGCATGGTTTCCGACTTACAAATGTATGTAATCATTTATGGAATATGCCACCTCTCAGGCAAGATGGAAAGCAAATGGTCTGATAGTCAGTCATTCATTCAGCATACTACACATTTTCTGTGTCTCTAGGTATGCTGGACAGCAGAGACTGCAATATCTCAACATTTATAGATGTATTCAAGTTAGCATTGTCACTGTGAGCATGTTAGTGTGCTGATGTTGGCACTTTGCACCACTGCAAGCTGCCAGCATGGCTGCAGATTCTTAGATTTATTCAGAAATAGTATAAATTTAAATTTTTGTTTGTATTAGGGGAAAGCTGCCCTTGGCTCAGTTTGCAACAGTTAGTTTCTGTTTATGCAATGATACACACAATTCTGACATCCTGTGAATAATACCTTCTTTGCAATTAAACCCTTGAATCAACTCAAAAAAGCGTGGAAAGAGGCTACAATCAGGAGTTTTCTTCAAAAGTGCTCCAAGTGTTCCAGCATGATATTATGTGGTGCATTTGACAGAGGAGAGGCATCACTCTAGTGTCTCAGTGTTTGGATCATCTGAGAAGCTATTTGTTGACAGTTAAAACCACCCTGTCTCAGCCATTCCAGAAATCAACAACCCAACATCAGCCACCGGGAACTCCAGCAGAAGAAATCTTGCCAACACTGAGGTTCACTGGAGGAAGAAGAGAGATTCCTTGTTTTTTCACTGAATGGAAAAATGTCTTCATTAATTTGCCTCCTAAAAAGCCTAATTCTCTCTTCAGTGTGGTTCGCTGGGGTTGTTCTGCCTGGGTGAGAAACACAGGGGTAAATTGTACTTTCACACATGTTTTAATTCAGGGTCTTTCCATTAGTGCCTCTTCGATTGAGAGGAAATTGTTCGCTAGAAAAATAAAGCTCAGGCCATCTGCCTTCTTTCAACTTTCTATAGTGAGTAATCTTGAAGTTTCTCGGAGGCTGTTCCTGGACCATATGTTCGGTAAAAAGTCAACAAAAATGATTTACAGTATTTGCATGAAAAACTAGATTTTTTTTTTTTTTTTGAGCAATACAGCTTTTCAAAGTTTCCATACTGATTGTGCCCTATATTTCTCCCACATACTCACACCTTCTCTCATGCAGGTTTCTCTTTGAGGGGGATGCCTGACACGGGTCCCTGCAGAGCTGAGCGATCACAGGACAAAAGTCGAGGGCAGACAGGCGGCCTGGTGAGGAAAGAGCAGGAAGGGTTTTATCACAGAGGAAGAGAAAAGACTCCCCATGCAGATTAATAAAATAACCCCGAGGTTCTTTTATACACACCCTGATCTGCACCCTCCTACCGTCCCCCCACCAGAAATACCACACACACACAAACACACACACACAGGCACACACACACAGAATATCTGGGGTCTGCCTCACCTGTTGCCTGGCAACAACTGATGGGAAAAAAAGCTGGTGGTGCTCCAATGATTAAAATTTCCTGGGTAGCCGTGTTTGATCCCCAGTACCCTGTCATTGTCTCTCCACAGCTTCATAAGAAACCCAACACTGGGGTAGCAAGAAAGGGAAGGGAACATATAAACTTTCTCACTCTTGTCAAGAGGTGGCTGGCTTTGCTCACTGACTTTTCCTCTAATTTTTTGAGGATAAAGAAGCTCCACCCACCCAGCCAAGTAAACGCAGGACTGTCTTTACTTTTGCCCCCTCCTGTAAATACTAGTCACTTTGACAATTCATTGGTCAGTTACTTTTATTTAAAAGAAAGGCTAAAAAAAAGGAGGAAATGCATCAGTTGAGGTAATAGTGAGGGTCAGACACAGAGGGCCGTGGCCCTTCTTAACAATCCTGTGCTCAGTTTATTTAAAGTGTTGCCGTCGAGAGGGAGAGGGAAGTGGAGACACCGCTTTGGAAGGAATGTGTAGTTAATGCCACGCTCATGGCCAAATTAGTCAGGCCTGCTGAGGGGATTCCTCCTCAGGTCACTTCCACGGTAAAGCACAACACACTGTGTCACCACAGTATATCACATGCATATGCAGCGGATGTTTCTGTGCCTGAACATTCAAATTCATAGTTAAAAAAAAAAAAAAAACAGGATGAGTATCAAAAGAACTTTCAGATCTAGGCAGTGTAAAAAAAACACACTCATAAAATATTTTTTGGGATTTTAAAAAAAAAAATACATATAAATATAAAAAATAATAAAAAATAAATAAATATATATACATATATATAATATAAAATATATATATTTATATATATATATATTTATGTATTTGCTTTGTGTATTTGCTTTATTGACAAGAAGTAGATGAGAAGATAAATACCACTCTCATGTCTATAAAATAAATAGGGGGCAACAGCCAACAAATAGTTAGCTTAGCTAACAGCTACCAGGAAAAGGCTTGCCACACCTTTATTCAAACATTACAAAACCACAGTGTAAGAACAATATCTGGGAGCTTTATGTGAAGCTGCGTGCTAGCTAACTAAGGCTAGCTGGTTTGCCCTGTTTCCAGTTTTTGTGCTAAAAGACATTGAAGGACACATAAGAAAGTGGTACTGGTCCTTTCTTCCAGCTCTCAGCAAAAAGCTTAATCGTACTTCCAAAACATCAAATTGTTTCTTCAAAAATAAATATAAAACTGGCATTTTAGGGGAATATGGGTCAAGACGTAATATTAGTGATAATTACTCCTCTTCACCATGTACATACATACATACACACACAACCACTCAATACTCTTCTCTTTTGACCTTCTCTTCACAAAACTGTGACCTGCTTTCCCTCTGTGTGTACAGCTGACCCTCCTGCTCACAGTGATTATTTGTCCTTGACTACCTTCTCAATCCCTATTACTGTGAAATGATCCCCTCAATCACCCCAGTATACACACAGAAATGCACCCTGACACACACATACGCACACACACACACATTTAAGACAAGGTGGCCCACCAGCAACACATGCACCTGTCTTATCCTTGGTAATATTAATCTAATCCTCCCGGTCTGTGTGTATAATAGAATTTCAAGAATCAATAATTATTTATTAGAACTTGACTAGATGTTGTATTTATGCATGTGTTTGTGCTTACACAAGTCTATTTTCATAACATTGAACACCCTGTGCTGCCCCGTTGTCGCTGTCTCTCTCTGCTTGCTTCATGCGCAGAGAATGTGCAGGATTGCCACTGGGATATCTGCAGCTTTAATAGATGCAACGTCAGAAAAACCTGCATATAAGGCCACAAACTGGGCTGCTATGTTTTCACAGACCCCAGTGAGGAACGCGCTATCAATTGCTGTCCACACTGAACCCGGCCTAATTCATTAGTCGATGACAGGACAGTGGATCAACACTGTCACTGTCATCTGGGAATTTTATGAGTCATAGTCCAGGGAATGGACAGTTTGGAGATCACAGGCGTGAGCTTTGTGTTGAATTGGTATGTTTGCTTCTCTGTTGCTGTTAAGGATTAAGAGTGTGATTTTCTTAATAAGCAAGAGGTAAATGGATTTATGAGATGTCACATGCATATAACAAAGTAGATGTCTGCTTAACTGAATGATATCTGCAGCTTAAACTGGGGAATGCTAAGTGTAATTAGCTTCTGATGCACAATGAACTCCACACTCTTAAGCCCCAGCATTCCCCTTAAAGGTGCCCCATAAGGTTTTTCTTATAAAAAAACAAATGTTTTTTTACACAGTGTTTACATTCAGTATTACTCACTATAACGCTTTGTGTGTATACTTGAGGTCTACCAAACATGTCGAGTGCATTTCCTACCTCATAAAACATTTGCAGAACATTGTTTACATTTATGTTTACTAGCTGGCACTTCTTTGCCTTTGCTGCCGTGGCAAACAAAACAGGGATCCAGTCTTATAGAAACTGTGACACAAGGAACCTTTAAACTGCTGTAATATTTTTGTTGTAATATTAACAATGAAAAAAATGATTATGTATGTTACTTGTAGTGATCACCCGACAGTCATCCTTATCAGCTAAGCACTGCTGGCTCAGTGTTTTGGTTTTATGGTCAGCTACTTCACTGTTTTGTTTCACTGCTCAGCATCCCTTTCAGATGCAGCAAGTGTTCTTTGGTTAAAAAAAAGAGATCAAATAAAGCAACTGCACACCACCTACACAGCACCAAAAGAGACAGACAACGTTAGCAACTAGCTGGTGAACATTCAGCAATCTGAAGTTTGTTCAGTTTCTGAAGTTTGTGGACACAGAAAGATATAAAAAGGAGCTTTAGTCTTTGCTTGGTGGGAAGAAACACACTAAATGTGGCCTTGTTTACTGCCTTTCATGTAAAAAGGCAACTTTTTGCTAATATGTTCACAACTACATTATCAGAACTCTAGGTGGTGATAATAATTCAGTTAGTGTTTACAGTTTAGTGCACTTCTCCTAAGTGAAAAAATAAATCATCTGCACCACCTTTAACTAGTCAGAGCTGTTAAAAAAAGAATAATAAGAGGATATTTTTCTTCACTAATTTTTTCTCTTTCTTATACTAAGTAAAATAATTGCATTTAAACTGCAGTCCGCATGGTTGAATCATTAAATGAAAAAGTCTACAAGTCTTGTGCTTCATTTTAGATGTATAACCCTGAATTTTGGCCTTGAATATTTGGTGCTTTCAGAAATTTTTAGATTTAATAGAAGTTTTCTTGCTTAGCTCCTGGCCAGTAAGAATGAAGTCAGTTAAAAGCCAGTAAGGTAAGAAAGCTGCAAAAGACCAGTAATTGCACTGAACTTGAAACTTTCTTTTTTTATTAAACATCAGTGACAACATATCATGTTCTTCAAATCATCAAAGAAAAATGCTGCATATGTCTGTTTTGTGTAAACTTTAATTTGAACCAGAATTTTATGTTAGCATTGATCAAGCCATCTAATGCCTGTTCAAAGCCTAAATTACAGCAAGTCTAAAATAGGACTGAATGTGGAATCAGAAAAAAAAAGTTGTAGTGTGCATCCATCCTTGGTCGGGAGGGTTTTGTGCACCTGCCCGACTTCATTTACAGGTGTCGACTGATTCTCTCACTGGACGGTCACAGGGACTGACCAAGTGACCTTAACCTTCCGCACCCCAATGCCACATACACACACACACACACACACACGCAATACACACATACTCCTACCCCTGGGGGATGGTGGGGCTGGTTCAGACTGGGACACAAAGACAAGCATTATTCTTTGACATCCCCTACAACAAACTGGTGGGAATGAGGAGGAGGAGGAAGATTTCATAATTTTTCATTACATTTCATCATAATATTTTCCAAGTTTGCAAAACATCTTAATTTAACACACATTAGCTTTTTCAGTGAAATTCAATTTTGGTGTCTGTCACAGTCTAATAGAGGCATTTAGTGCTTTTGTTCAAAATTAAATCAATAAAAAAAATGACATGATATCTTTATTTACATATTAGAGTTACATGCAAAACTTTAATGCATCCCTTAATATGCTGGATAAAGTTTGGGTTCAGCAGTCTGCCTCAGTGAGGTGAAAGGGGTTAAAACAATGCATCAGTCTCTGTTATGTTTCACTGTCCTGTTTCTGAGTCTGTACAGGGCAAACAAGGAAGTAGTCCCATAAAAAAAAGAACCCACACTGTGTTTGTATTGCTTTTCTCAGCACAGTGACTGATGAAAGACCAGAAGCCACAGCGAGTAGAAGCACTGGACTCATGCACGCTGTTCCCCCTAAACATCAACACACTAGCAGACAAATGAGGCTTCAGGCCCCACTTTACACTGTTCTGCTACAGAGGCTGCATCTCAAAACCTGGAGGTATGTATCTCATGCCAGCTATCACAAAAAGTTCTGACCCCACAGACTGAGACTCTGGTGACAAAAAATCAGGGACAATGACTTATGATGGACAAGAAAGGCCCATTATTAGTTGGGCAAACAAGTCCTGAATGCTCCACACATGGGACTTTTTACACAATCACATTTTTTAAAGGCATTTTTTCTATTGATCTCTCCTCTAACCCAACAACAACACAAACAACATCAGATGTGGACTTAACAGGGAAAGTTCAAGTGTGACAGTTTACCACAGCTCTCTGGCACCCATGCTTGTCTGTTATGACAATATGCCTCAAGCTTTTATGGAGCTAACTCCCTCTAGAGGTAACAAAATGAGATGTTGCTGCTTTTGCAGTGGATGTCCGCTCTGGGTTTCTCTCGCTGCACAAAAACCATCGCAGCCACTGGAATGAAAGGGAGAAAAAATGGTAGCACTGGAATAGAAAGTGATTAGACTGTCTTGCACAGCTCCCCTCCCGTGCAGTATGTTTAGGATATATGGTGCATGAATCAATTGTGTCCTGATTCATTATTTAAAAGGGTCTTATTCTTTAGTGAGAGAACTTTTTCCTTTGCAGTAATTTTAGAAACATATGCACAAAAATACCTTGACAAAAGGCTTTAATCGCAAGCCAGTCGCTGTACAGTAAGTGATAAATGTGCTTATTTCGAATGACATGATGGACTAATTATAATCCCATAAAAAGTCACTTGTCACCTCTCCCTTTGAAGACAAACTGGGACAAACATGTGGTCGAAAGATGTCAGAGGAGGAGGAATTTAAGAGCACAAATTCACATCTTGATTAACACCTGCTGTCACAACTTCTTTTTCTCGTTCAGCACTGAAGTAATGCAAAATGTGTCTAGCCAAATGAAAATCAATTTCAAATACTCTAATAGTAATTATGGAATTTTAATGCACGATAAATTCTGCTGGCTCAAGAAAAATCAATTTTAAACAAATAACCGAATGTAGAACTCGTTGTTTGTCAGTTTAAGTGACACAGTTGGGTAACAGGTGAGTTCATTCATTCCAGTAAAATCAATTTAACATTCAGGTCACGTCAGACGATGTGCACAGACTGACAGGAATCAGTGCAAAGCTACAGTACACCTTTCTGAACCCGCGCTGAAATAACTTCAGTATGTCCTCTCTCTCTCTCTCTCTCTCTCTCTCTCTCTCTCTCTCTCTCTCTCTCTCTCTCTCTGACGCGGGGGGCTTGCCCTCTAAATAAACTTTGGAGCTCATAGGGGGAGAGTGAGAGACAGAGAGACAGCAGAGGGCTGAAGTCATCAGCCGGCCGGCAGGAGGGGAGTGAATGGGTCCTGCACGCAAAGCAGAAAAGCGCTGAAACTGCGGAGATTTATTTTGGTTCAGTTGCCTGCGCCGTCAGCGAGCCAGAGGAGGTTTGCATTTGACAACCAAATGAACTAACAGATTTTTTTTTTTTTTTTTTTTTTGCTATTACCTGCTTTTGTCGTGTGTCGGCTTTTACTTTTTTTGTGCTTTAGCTGATGCTGAGATGAAGTCGAGAACCTCGGCGCTCCTGGCGCATTAGGGTGTCCACACATACCGGGACGCACGGCGCATCTCCAGGGTGTCCACTAAAAAGAGACGGGGAGAGGGGAGAGAAAGGTCAATCTGGAGTTCTGCGTAGATCTATCTATGGATGTTATGTCTCAAACTTTTTGAGAGTCATGTTAGTCATACATAACAATACTATTCATCTTTTCGACCGACACTAATGATTGATTTTGCGTTCCTCCTGCGCGCACCGGGCGAGAATCGAGCTTTTTTCAATATACATTTGTTTTTTGATTTTTTGGAGGGAATGTTCTTTATAACAGCACGGATAGCGGAGCCCTGACTCAGTCTGGCTTTCTTGGCACATATGACTATCCTATCCAGGATGTTACAGTCTAAACGGCCCAGGCATCATTGGGCCACCGTACACTTTTTCCACCACATATCACCACATAGCTGGGGGTCCTGCTGTGTCTAGGAATTATCAACCATCCACACTCTGCCTCCGTTTGGGGGGAAGAACACGGAATTTTATCCAAAAAGTGATTTGGTGAACATTGACATTGGCTTTACGAGTCTCATCTCTGGGCTACTATGCAATTACAACTGATCTCCTTTGTTTTGATCATCTTGCACTGCATGGATTACACTGGTTGTCAGCAGCACAGCAGCTCCAGGCACCGGCAACATAAACGTGAGTAGGTTAAAGCAGGTAAAGCCTGCAGTCTGCATCTTTTCCCCCAAATGCAAATAACCCCCTGAAAATTAAATATTCAGTCTATTCACAATATCTATTTTTTTGACTGCCAGATTGTTATTTCGTCAGTGTACAACTAATGGACCCACACAGACGCAAAACTGGGGACCCTGGACCATTTATATGACAATATAAATAGGAGTTGCTGTTTTTCTCTCTCTTATATAATTAAAAAAATATGATCCAAACTTAATGAACTTTTGGCAAATTATAAGAGCGATTTAATTGGTCTTTTGGATTATCATTGCATTTAATATAATAGACATATTATCGTCAATCTCCGCTCACAAAACCTATAAAATGGTTATGAGGCATTCCAGCTGTGTTGTTCAATAAAATGGAGTCATTTTTAAACTGCTGGATCTCGACAAACTCCAGAATAAGAACTCTTTGATTGAATG
>JAPZDY010000025.1:18193447-18208134 GCA_029783645.1 Ctenochaetus hawaiiensis
AGAAAGAAAGAAAGAAAGAAAGAAAGAAAGAAAGAAAGAAAGAAAGAAAGAAAGAAAGAAAGAAAGAAAGAAAGAACACACACTACAGTCCCTGTTTATCGATGTTGCCCCGGCTCCAAGAGCATTTGCGGTGAATGAGAGCTAATTATCTGCTTCGGTGCGTCCTCTCCTTGCTGTTTACGTTCTGCACACGCTAGGGGGTCAGTGGTCCGACCTCAGAGAGCTCCTGGTAATCCTCCAGCAGCCCTCAGACACTGATACATCCTCCTCCTTCTCTTCCTTTCCTCCTCTGTTGCACTTTCTCCTTTTGCCATCTCCTCCCCCTCTTTCCTGCCTCTCCTCATCCAGTTCTCCTCGCCATGTCGTTTAACTCTTCCTCAAGTCTGCAAAGTCTTTGCTTATTTTATCACCTTTGCAATTCTGTTACTCCTGTTGGTTCTAAACCTGAAAATTCTTTTTACACCCTTCAAAAATAAAATAGTAATTTAATAGTGATAAATGAATTTCATATCAAAAAGGCTGTTATTTTAGAATATATCCACTTGATTAGACTTAGTTTGTTGAAGTCTCTTATCAACTTAAGATAAACTTTTAATAAATGTTTGCGTGGAATGAGGATAAGAGGAGTTTGTCCTCATGACTTACGACAATATCACATTATTAAATTAATCTCTTAATGGTTAGTATAAATAGAAATAATTTTAAAGTTTTGAATCTATAAGCTGATATAGTTATATATAATAATATCAAGTAATAATATTAAAACTGTTTAGATTCAAACTATGAATTTGTGTCTCAGAAAACCTAGAAATCTAGAAATCTAGAAAAGCACCATGATCTTTGTGTGTAAGCATCTTAGTAAAATCACAAATCATCAAATTCATCTCAATTAGCAATGTGTTATGTTAGCAATACTTTTTTTTTCCTGCCAAAGGCAAACATTATACAGTTGAACATCAAGGGCCACTGGCTGATACAAGCTCACATTTAATTCAAAAACATAGATTTTTCTTTCCTAACTTAGTCATCGCCATGCTCTTTTTAAAAGCCTTTTTTTAAAAAAAAGGTTTAAGCTTGGTTTGACATTTTAGAGAACTAGCAAGTTTAACATAAGAAAACTGATTTCTCTCTCCTGTCTTTCAGTTGAATGCGATGAACTCAGCCGTTACAGCCTCCAGTCCTACAAAGCTACAGCAAAATCACAACTTTCTGTTTATCCTTAACCCTGACCAATGTTTTAGATGACAAAAATCAGAAAAGTTGTAAAATTGAAGGGACATGCTGAAATATTTAGGCTTAGAGTCAGAAGACCTTAGCTCTGTTAATCAGCCATCTACGGCTTGAGAATGTGCGCGTACACACATCCTCATCTGCTGCCGTCTCTCACAAGTTAATGCTTGCTAATTTGTCCTTTGATGGGCCTGCTGTTCGCCTCTCTATCCCTGTGGGCGGATAGAGTGTGTGCCCTCTACAAACCCTCTAACTCCAACACACTTACAGACACTTATATAGACCTATTACACAGTGAGAAACATGTAGCTAAGTATGCTAGCTTCAACCACTCAGTGAAGGAGGATTGATACAAACACACAAACACATGCACACGCACGCACATGCACACGCACACGCACGCCCACACACACACACCGACTTGCACTCACACACACCCACACGCATACAAAGACACACCCAGAGCCCCCCTCATGACATCCTGGCGGCCATGCGGCAAGCATTCCACTTGCGGGACAGCCCATAGCCTTTAATCCCAGCCTGGCTCCCGCCAAAAGCTCCCCGGACGACAGCACGCCTGCCATGGAGGATGTGCCACCATAAAACACACAGTGCTTCTCTAACCACACACACACACACACACACATACACACACACACAAACACCTCCCTTTACCCTCAGTGCCCTTCTGCTCTCTCATTTGATCTCTGCTGGTTTCTGGCTCTAACCTTGGTCTTTCGTTCATTCAGTAATTTCTCTGGATTGTTATTCATCTCTTCTGCTGCTCTTTTTCTCTTCATGTCTCTTTAACTAGTAAGCTCACTCACTCATTGTGCCAGCAGACACACATAGTGAGCAGTGTCCCACCCAGTAAGGCCCCTCTCTGTGCTTTCAGAACAGTTACTGACTTCTGTACTTTGTTGATGCATTGCAACTGATATCTAGATTTACATTACAGCCCATACAATTCAGAAGCTCCACACTACAGGCCTGGCATAATGCAGGCAGAATAACACAGGATGAAGAGGGAATTTCTACATACATTGTCCCCTTATAAACTTGAGATTAAAGCATTATGGAGCTTGCAGTGTATAAATACATGAGTGGCAGTTTGAGGAGTGACCACAAAGATTTACAAGTGTTCTCTTATATAACACCAGTATTAGTGTCTTTGTGTTGTTTTGTACTTACTTTTATGAGCTATTGCTAAACAACAAAGTCAACAGTGCTCAAGGGTTTGGGATTAAATAAATGGGTCAGTTGCTTCACAGTCTGAACAGTCACAACAATTGATGCTATGCGTTAAAGGGGTAGTGTGACATAGTGGGAGAAAATGTTACTTGCTATTCAACTGAGAATAAGATTAAAAGATTGATACTAGAGGCAGGAGATGTTTATATTTGGCCAAAAACAAGAAACAGTTAACCAGCAAGCCTGGCTTTTATGGGACTTCTACACCTCACTGAAGGTTTCTGAGCAACCAAAGACATCAGGAAGTCACTGCACCTGGCTGTTGGTCACCAAGACATTGCTACACCTACAACTATGTGATGGAAGTTGAATCGTTAAACTTTAGACCGAGCCAGGCTAGCAGTTTCCCCCTTGCTTTCAGTCACGCTTAGTTAAGCTGATCGCTCCCTGGCTCCAGCTCAATAGGCCCACTGAACAGACAGGAAGAGGATTGGTATTGATAATTTCATTAAACTCATGTCTACAATGCAAACAAGCATTAGGTATGTCACAAAATGGTAAACTATCGCTGTAAAAGATGCTGCATTATTTTCCTCTTACGGTGGTTGTAATAATTCAGCTTGTACCAATGAAGCCATTTCAACACTCATGCACTAGTGTTACATCCAAGTATTAGCATTTCTGAGCACTCCTTGTACTTTTGAATAAATTACAGTTAAAGACACACAAATTCCCCGAAACACACGCAACACATTATGAGCTGGAACTCTTATTTGTCAGAAATATGCATTTAGTATATTGTTGTCAAGTGTTTTTAAATACTCACAGCATATCGTACAATGAAAGTCCATTTGATAACATTGTCATTGCTCTCTTAAGAGCATCTCCACTTTTAAATAATCTAAACATGAAAGTGTTTCTTAAAATTATATAGGCTATTCAAAAGAAGCTATATTGCTGGCGCTACTGGTTTCAGTTTTTTAAATGATTTAAATTTTTTTATGTTTTGTCCCAAAAGTCAACCACTTATTTACTGACGGTCTGAAACTCTCAACGACATTACTCATTAAAACTTGGCTTTTGGGAATGTGCTAAATGTCTGTTGAAAATGTTCCAAAACCTTTAAAGGTGTCTAATTCAGGGACCATTACACACATGTCAACACACAGTTTACAGAAGGCCCATCAGAAACTGTTTCAACTAACCAAAAGCAGGTTGGTTTGATAAACACTCTCCTAATCATTTCAACACTGGCACGGATTAGGTTTCTCCTCTGGCTTGACAAAAGCACAGGGGCTACAGTATGACTAATCCACTGAACTTGTAAATAGTTGTAAATGGTGTCAGGACAGAGAAAACAATGAGAGCGAAGGGGACTTCCTGTGTTTATAGAGGACAGGGGGCAGACCCCGAATGAGTCAGTGCACCAGATTACTCCATCTGTCCATGCATCCATGCTCCCACCTATCTTCACCATCTTCGATTTTGACTCTTCTTTCACTTTTTTTTTAGTTGCATGCAATTAAAATATGGGAACACTGTGCTAATTGTTCACATATGCACTTTAGTCCATCTCCTGTTCCTTCATTTTAACTAAGTGTAGATTAAATACAGTGGGCAGCTACAGCTTGGTATCACCAGCCCAGCATGTTGGGGTCGGACAAGGCCCCTGGTCCAACCCGGACCCCAACTTGATTAATGAACAGACAGAGAGGGAGAGGATGAGCGTAGGGGGCCGAACACGAAGCGGACAGGACGGAGACAGAGAGAGATCTCTTTCTCTCTCTCTCTCGCTTTATCTCTTTCTCTCTCTCTCCCTGTGTCTGTGCCTACTGCCTACTTCAGCAGTTTCACAATCCCCGACTGGCCGGCCAACCAGCCAAGCAGGCCGTGCTGCTCCGTTCCACTCACACATGAACAGCAACAGTACAACAACAGGAAAGGGCCTCCTCTGCTTTCACTTGCAGGTCCTGTCTCCAACCTCCCTGGGGGTGGATCTTGTTATTATCATTAATAACTGTAGCCTGAGCAGAGATAAACCTTCAGCATTCCAAAACTCTTGGTTTTGTTTATGATATGGTGTTGCAAGAACAGATAAATTGGGGGTTTATTTAAAGGTTTTCTATTTTGGACAATGGTCTGCTCATCGCAGGAAGAGTGCTACAGTCTGTGATAGAAGACTGCCATCTAGTGGTAAAGACAGAGACTGTTACATTTAAAAGGAAAGACTTCACTATTAATTGTACTAGTTGTGTAAACTTCCACTCAACAAGTCAAGCTACTTTTAAGGGTGTGTTCAGTATATAATGGCTTTTATTGCTTACAGGCAGCTGAGGAATGGATTAGTTGAGACTCCATGTCCTGTAGATCAAAGCTCATAAATGTAATTTTCATTATTTGACATATAAATCTGTACTTTGAATAGTTTGTATTACTCTGTTATTGCATCATATGCTGCACAACTTTCAACATTACCAAAATAGTTTATCTTTTAAAAGATACTGGTTAAGCAATATTGAACGCAGCTTGAAAATGAGGAACATTACCAGTGACTGCTTTACTGCGACTGTTGTGCACATAACAAAAAACTCAAAACTTGAGGGTTAATTTGAAAAAGGACTCTGAAAATGAAAAAAAACTCTGAAAATGATCAAATGAAGCATGTCTTTACTAGAGAGACACTTAATCCTCTCTTCTATTTTATTCATTTTTTTATTATTTCATTTTCCTTAACTTTCAGGAGGAGGACGGAGGAAGACTGAGCGAAAAGAACGGAGGAATCGCAACAACCGCAAAGATAAGGAGAACCCAGAGGGACGACGGGAGAGGAAGAGAGAGAGGGAGCGAGAGAGGGAGAGAGACACAGGTGAACGTGAAGACTCTGACAACACGAACAAAACGGAGCACAGGCATCGCAGAGGCCATGACACAGACCCGGTCTCCCCCGCAGTCGGCCTTGTACAGTAGCACTCCGAACAGACAAAGTCTAGCACCTCCCCATCTTCCTCCTCTTATCCTAATATTCTTCCTTCTCCAAAACTTCCTCACCCTCACCCACTGTTCATCCCCCCTTGACCCCTCTCTGCAGGGGTGTTGCTGCTACCTGTATGATTTGAATATAATGTTTATGCACAAGCGGGATGGGACACATTCAGCCACAAGGCTTGGGCCACTATCGGCTTTAAAAAAGTCTTTTTTTTTCTACCCTGTAGCCTCTACTCCTTCACTTCCACCACTAAGATAGCATCTCAACTGAAGAGTGCAGAAGACACTGCTGAGACTGCTGTTGAGACTGAAGAACAAAGTGAGAAATGTCTGTGACTGTGTGGAGGACTTGCAGACAGACAGAGGGAAAGACAAAGACGTTATACTATGTGCTTGTTGATATGGTTATTTAATGGGGCCCTGGTACAACATTGCGCGTCTTGGTTTTTGAATGTAGATTTTGCAACATTATGTAGAACAATTGTTTATTATTGTTGTTCCTGTTCTTTAGATCTCTTTATTTTATTTGGTGCGGAATTTTTAAAGAAAGAATAAAAGTGAGTTTGCTATCGCCATCTTGTGATGTCTTCATAATCACTGCAAATAACAGATGTAGGAGAACCTGCATGCTGTGAGTCAAAAGAGTACGGTGAAAAACTGAAACTGAAACCATTAACATGTGTTCTGTAAGTCTTGGACAAAAGCTAGTTTTATCCAAATATGTGATCAATCTAATCTACTTTTGGTTTTTCTTTTGTGTAAACGGAATCTGTGCTCTCAGTAAAGCTCCTTGAGTAGGAACCAAAAGCACCTGTATGTCAAATAAAACTATTATGGGTTTGTATCTGTGTCTGTTATCTGTTTCTCAACTAACTGCCATGTTATGCAATCCACATGCCATAAACTTGAGTTAATTGAGCAGTGTGCAGTTATAAATATTCTGTCAAAGGTCACAATGGGTTAATGTGGGTGTGCTGTAGAAGCAGTAGAGCATGATGAGATCCATTTTTTAGTCCCTAAAATCAGAAAAATTGGTGTTGGTGTTATAATAAACCTTCTGCAACTGCATCATCAAAAACAGATTCAAACCTCAAGCTGCCTGTGGAACTTATTCTTTATGATTATAATTTGGTTTGAGTTAAAGACACTTTCTATGTTTCCTAAAGCTCCGACTTAAAAAAAAGATTGACATGTCCTAGTTAAATTGATTCAGGTGTGATAATTCATTTAAACAACATCTGTAATATTAATTTGTACACATCTAAACAACCCAAATAACCACTATTTCAGTGCCAATGAAGTTTGGCAATGAACCAAATTAAAATATGAAATTAAGGATAATCAGTTTGATCTGGATTACCGTAACTTCAATGAAAGGTGTCAGCAACCTTTAACATCTGGTCAAATTGTGAGATGTATGGTGCCTAGCCAAATAATTTTTACATAAGAAAACCAAGACATAAAGAATCATTTTTAAAGCTAAACTTTTTATTGGTGGAGTATTTTGCTCATCAGTAACATCTATTTGCATCTAGAGGCAAGATGACAGTATTTCCCCCTGACTCATTAAAGCAGAGAATTTCCACTGATACAGACTGTACATGAAAATATATGAGATTTTTTATGAATTTAACATTTGCAATATATAGATAAGTCACAGTACAGTATGTACACAAATAAGTGCAAGATGCCATGTTTGAAAAAGGTAGAGGAAACTAAACATAGGAAGGATAACAATGGTTTAAACCATGATTTTTAAAGGTGGCCATACTGCTTAAACAAAAACAAAAGAGGAAACACTGTGACAGATGTTGAGATTCACCCAGATGCCTTCAAGTTAAGACGAAACAAATTATCAATCACAGCTGTTGTTAACTAATTTAATTCAGTGCCCCCTGTTCATTTCATTTTGGCGACGAAATCCTCGCCCTTCTTGATAGAACCCTTCAGCTCATCCATGGCATCAGCCACCAGCTTCTCCTCGAAGGCACTCAGCTTGCCCAGCCCAAGGTTCTTCTCAATGCCGTTCTTCCCCAAGAGAAGAGGTGTGGAGAAGTACTTGCACTCTGTCTCCTCTGACCTGACAAAAGCACACTCAACCACACCCTCCTTTCCATTCATGGCATCCAGGACGGAGAAGGTGAAGCGTGCACCAGCATAAGCCATGGAGAGGGTAGCAGATCCAGCTCCAGCTTTGGCCTTCACCACCTCTGTGCCAGCCTCCTGGATCCTGCCGGTCAGAGCAGACAGCTGGTCAGCAGGGAAATCGACCTTTGGAGTGCACTGGGAGATCAGGGGGATGATGGTCTTTCCAGCATGACCTCCAATGACCGGTACATTGACCCGAGCTGGGTCGAGGCCTTTAAGCTCTGCCACAAAAGTGTTGGCTCTGACAATGTCCAGAGTTGTGACACCAAACACTCTGTTGGGGTTGTACACTCCGTGCTTCTTCATGACCTCTGATGTAATAGGGATGGTGGAGTTGACGGGGTTGGCGATGATGCAGATCATAGCCTCGGGGCAGTTGCGGGCACAGGCATCGGCCAAGGTGGCTACAATGGTGGCGTTGGTGTTGAAGAGGTCATCACGAGTCATGCCAGGTTTCCTGGGTACACCGGCGGGAATGACCACGACGTCGCAGCCCTGCAGAGCAGCATCGAGCTGGTCGGGGCCCATGTGGCCGGTCACCTGGGCCCTAGTCTCGATGTGGCTCAGGTCTGCAGCCACCCCGGGGGTGTGAGCGATATCATATAGGGAGAGTTGACTCACCAGGGGGCTATTCTTGAGAAGCAGAGATAGCGGCTGGCCTATGCCTCCTGACGCTCCTAGCACCGCCACCTTAGCGTTGTTCTGCGACGAGGTGGACAGGCTCCGAGCGAGGCCGACGGCAGGTCTCACGGCACGGGAAAACATTTTGTTTCCGATACGTCTTTTATTGTTTTAGTGAAAATGAGAAATACCTAAAGAGCCCCTCTCCTCTGTGACACCAACGTCCTCTAGCCACGAGCGAACAGGAAGACTGTAAACTGTCATGCGTCGAGGATAAGGGTCGTGCGATGTTACGTCAAATTGCGTCATCGCGTACTGTTACGTCGTCGTCTTTATTTTAGCCTCTTTTTCGGAGGAAAACAAAGCCAGTTAACATTGGAAGTCAGGAAATTAGCATTGTACATCAGAGCCATTATATAGATTGTGACTGTACACCAGACCAACTAGAAGAAATTCAACGGCACGGTATGTACGCAGTTGTTTCATTATCTTCCTTCGTGAGAAAAGGCTTCCCCTTGCTGTTTATGTCGCCCTGCTAAAATAAGCTAGCGCAGTCAGATGAACTCCGTCTATTTGCTGGAGTCAGGGTGCTGCCATCAGCTAAACCAGCGCTAGCTACAACAGGTCTCATTGTTATGATCGCTTTGCCAGCCTATAATATCCTTAGTACAATTTGGCTTATGTTTATGACTGTTATGGTAACAACAAACGGCTTCTTTTTATTAGCTGCTTTGTGTCTAACGTCACTTAACTAGTTGGCTTATATACTGTCATCAGTTAATGTTAATATTAGTAGAATGTCAGCTGTTGAACTGAATCGAGTTACGGAAGCTGTGTTCTTCTCTAGCTCTGTCACAAGCCCGGTAGGGTAAAGACAAACTTGTAACAGTAAGCTGGCACAATTAGGTTCTTGTGGTCAGACAGTTGACAGAGCAGCCCTTTGTTCCTCAGACTCACCCAAGTTAAGTCTTAGGTTACATTTCAGTCATAGCCAAGGGAATCTACGCGAACTTGTCGTTAATCCGTTTAACAAAAGGCCCTAAGAGCAAGTTGTTAGACACATAAAGTTTGGTCGTCAGATAATGATTACATAACGTTTTCTTGATACTGTGTAGCCTATCACCATTGTATATTCTTTCAGGTCAGTTTGAAAACAAATACATTTTCACTGACTACTCTTTTACTTCTGACAGTGGCAAGTCTGAAGGTCCATCATCTCTCCTAATGATACATCAGCATTAAGGGTACATCCAGTGAGTATCAAATATTATGTCTGTAAGCCTTGTTTCAGGTAGCAGGTGGCAGCTAGATCAAAGTATAATTGGATATTGGATATAGAATTGGATATGTGTAATTCTTAGCATAATTTCATAACCTATCTTTTTTGGAATTTTGATTGATTTTTTACCTTTAAATAACCACGGTAATGAAATTTTAATACTGATCTCACACAAATTACAAAGTATTAAAAAAAAAAGAATAAGAATCCTAAGATGTTTCAAACACTATTATTAACAATCATCTCTTTTCTTCAGTACTTCCTAAGGATGGCTAGTTGTGGGGAGGTAGACCACTCTGTTAGCTCACTTCCATCCAGTAAGAAAGGCAGCAACAGTGGTGGCGGAAGTGGGAACAGTGCAGAATCATCATGCTCTGGCTCTAGCAACTCATCCCCAGCCCTTTCTGTACCGGAGTGTGCCATCTGTCTGCAGAGCTGCGTCCATCCAGTTCAGCTGCCCTGCCATCACGTCTTCTGCTTCTTGTGTGTAAAAGGAGCATCTTGGCAGAGCAAACGCTGCGCTCTCTGCAGACAGGAAGTGCCGGATGACTTCCTGGAAAGGCCGACACTTCTCTCTCCAGAGGAGCTGAAAGCATCGGCAGGAGGACGGGGTGGGGCAGCCAGTGATCACGCCTGGTATTATGAAGGCCGTAATGGTTGGTGGCAGTATGATGAGCGAACCAGTCACGAGCTGGAGGACGCTTTCTCCAAGGGCAAGAAAACAGCTGAAATGCTGATTGCTGGTTTTTTGTATGTAGCTGATTTGGAGAACATGGTGCAGTATAGGCGCAATGAGCATGGTCGAAGACGCAAGATGAAGAGGGATGTTTTGGATATCCCCAAGAAGGGAGTGGCAGGACTGCGTTTGGACACTGAGGGTGTTACTGGGGCTATTGGGTCAACAGGTCGAGAAAATTCTGCTGATGGGGCAGATACTACAGTAGCAGGTGCACAGCAGCAGGTTACTGGTATCCCGTCTACTGTTACAGCCCCTCCAGCCACTGCCAGACCTCCCATCTCTCTTGGTGGTCAGCCTGGCAGCAGCGACAACAGCAGCCCCACTCTGGAGGATGCTCTCTCCCAACTGCATATCAACCTCAGGCCCACACCTTCTCATGAGCAGTCTGAGGCTGGAGAGGAAGAAGATGAGGAAGAGGCCTCACCCTCCAGGTCCTCTGACCCTCACACCTCTGTGGACGAGTCTGGCTCCGGAGACTGGAGTGATGATGAGGAAGAGGAGGATGAAGAAGAGGAGGGTGGAGATGGAGAGCGAGTGGAGCCCTTGGAGGGTAGGCAACAGAGGCAAAGACTGAATCCAGAGGACAGAGCCCCTCCTGGCGCAGAGTCCGCCTCTCCTGCCTCTTCATCCAGTAGCAGTGGAAGGTCCAGAATGCCTGATGGCCAGTGTACAGTGACTGAAGTGTAAAGTAATCATCGATACCATCATCATCAAATGGCTAAGTTCCATTTCATTAATTTATTCCTCACTGTATGCTGTCGTTCACTCTGTCACGGATTGGGTGTGGGCGGACTGCTTGATACAAGAGAAATCAAGCATAACAAACTCCTTATTTTTGGTTAAAAAACTCAGTTTCAGCTATCAAATTTGGTGCCTCTTTTGGGCTTACAACGACCTGGATGTATCTGTATGATTTGCTCGTCTGTTTCATCCAATATATAGCCAGCCAGTAGACGCAATGTTGGGTTTTATGTTCTAGCACTGAGCGTTCTAGTACTGAGACAGGAGGTACAGCTTGGTAAACAGCCAGATGGATACAGCATGTTGTTGTGAGCCATTAAAACTCAGAACTGTCTATCCAGCACATCATGTTAGTTTGGTGTATCAGACTTAATGTGTTAAGCTGCCATCAGTCTGCTCACTTTTTGCCAGTTGATTGCAGGCAAACTGAGTCTGTTCTTTCTGAGTTCCAAAAAAAGTGGAATTTAAAAAGTAAAAGTCACCTCTCAAGCTTGAAATTAATGATAAAACCTTTAGCCAAACCTGTGACAGTTCACAAGTGAAAGCATAAATGGGATCTTTTCCCGTGGAATGGAACTGTGTCTTTATCATGATCATGAACATGAACGGCTGCATTCTAATCATCTACACTTTAACTCTCTCCGCTAACATAGCGCACAGTAATGAGCTTGGTAGAGCTCAAGTCATCTGACTACTTTTGCAAAGAATTGAATCCTTGATAATATTTTCCCCAACCTCCTCCCTATCTACATAATTACCTTGCTTCAGATTTAACTGATTATAAAGCCTTTACTTCCAAGTTCTGAAAATGATCAGTTTTAACCTCTGTAACTGTGTCAGTTCAGTGCAGATTGATAGAAGCCTTCAAGTTGTTTATTAACAACCATGTGGGTACTTAAATTTCACATTTGATGTGCTATAACATAGTAATGTAACTCAGGATCCCACAGGATTTTCTGGCTATGTGCCTCAAGAGTTTTTTTTGTTTAATTTCCATTAAGCTGCAGCTTTTGGAAAATCAAAAGAATACAGAGATTACAACTACAGTTATTAATGAATGTGTCTAATGGAAGAACATATCAAGTTTATTTTAACCTTCCCCAGTTTTAAACAATTGGCATTTTAATGTGAAGTATCAGTGTTTTCCTTTTAAAGCTGTTAAGGCCTCTGTAACCTTATTAGTAATCTTATTGTCCCTGACTAAAGTATTCTAAATTTCTGTGTTTCTAAAGTTTGTGATTTGTGCATGTTTGAAGAGAGAGTTATTTGAACACTACTGGATGGCAGGAAGTTGAGAATAGATATTTTTTGGGTTGAGTTTGAGTATATGTTTTTAGTTTGTGTTTGTTTTTGTGTTTCGTATGGTTGTAAATCCTCTAATGTATGATGTCTAAGGCAGTAAGAGAACAAGAACATGCCATTGCTATTGACCATCCTGCAGAGATTTCAAGTTATCTTATTTTTATAATTCTTACATGCTTACTTCATTGGCTCAGTCTTAGATTTTCATTTCTGCAGAATAAAGTTTGTGTAACAGTTTTTGCTTGGTAACTTTTTTTGTTACATGGTTTGTAATTTAAGAATAAATTGTGTCATTTCATCATCCTAAAAGAATAAAAATTTTGTGCTTTTTTCTGATTATTATGTTTTTTTGGCTGCTTATTCATTTGTGTGACAGGGTTCATATCAGCTTGTTAGGGGTTTAATTTTTCTTTAAAGTACATCTGTCTGTGGTGTTAAGATAGCAGGACTATCAACAGGTAAATTGTATGACAAATCTGAGCCTTTTTTCCACTCACTGCCAACTGAACAGATGTTCCAGGGGAAAATCTTTCAGTGGATGGAGAACTAAAATTTTACATATCTATTATTTTTTAAACAAATCAAAAACAAGATTCAGGTTTAGTAAAGCAGCTAACCAAAGGATAAGGCAGCCATTACAGTTCCACTAAGTGGCCAGTATTACATGATCATTAACCCCAATTTCAAAAACGTTGGGTTGCTGTGAAAAGCAATTATAACTTGCTGATAACTTGCTAATTCTTTTTGACTTATATTGAACTGAAATTAGACTAAAGACACTACATTAACTATTTTAATTTTCATTATCTTCATTGATTTTTAATTCTGAATTTGTTTACAGCAACATATAAATAAGCCAGGATATAAGCAAAAAAAAAAAAAAAAAAGCTGGGAAAATTGTGTAAACTGAAAAAAACACCTGTCAGGAACATTTCACAGGTACACAGGTTTGTTGGTAACAGGTGATGCATATGAAAGAGGGGCTTCCAAAAGCTCAGACATTCTTAAGCAGCAATAAAGGTCAGGGGGTTCATAAATGATTGAAAAAAAAAAGATCTTCGTCATGAAACTGTTACCAGCGGACAGTTTGTTTCCAAATGATTTCTTTCAGTTTTTATTTTCATTTTGGAACTTGGGTTTTAAGTGTAACAAACACCGCAGCCTCTTCTGTTACTGGAAACCATAAAAACAAGTGATTAATGTACTGTACAGTATATCACTGAGGCCAACTCTCGTCCTTCCTTACTTGTAGATGTTTGGTATTCTGACCACTGCAGCTATTAGCACTCCAGCTGGGTGCCTGGCCAGGAAACATGACCTCTGGAAGGGGAATCAGAGATAAAGGCTTGGCTTTCTACAGGGACCTGTCCTGCTCTTGCCATTTCAGTCTGTGCACGTCTGAGCTTTTGCAACACCTAATTTGCTGTAAAGACTAATTTGGATTGTGAGATGAAAAACGAGATACAAATTGGTGCCAAACATCACAAAAGATTTCAGTATTAATATTTTTATTTCAGCAGTTTAATTTGGCCCTGTGCTCCAGCATCACATGCATCTACGAGAGTCACTGTGCAGAGTGCTGATAATCAGCCAAATAATGCTCTTACCCACAGCCAAGAATCTCCCAATAGAATAGAACAGAAACAGAGAGAGTGGGGATGATCAAGGTCATGATGACACACTATGACCACATAAGAATCTGAAGGATATCCTGAACTAACCTACAAAACTGAGGTAAAGACAAAGAAGTGCAGCATTACTCTCAATCCTGCAGACAGATGCTCATGCTTCATGCTTGTTGTACCTCATCAGCATCTTATCTGTATGCTGCTGCTATGTGTCTGCTTCAGTTAGGATCAGCCTGGAATGATCTAATCATTACCATAATCCCATTTTCAGGGGACCTGGATGAAAGACAGTGCTCATTTGCTTGACTGATGGGGACAGATGGGCTTTAGAGGGTAAGGCAAGTTTAATTAGCACCATTCAAACAAAAACAAGGCTGTTCAAACTGCTTCACGTGGGCATAAAAATGCATTAAAAATAACACATTAAGGAAACATTTAAATTGCAATGCAAAGACAAAGACAGATGCATGCATATAACTATGTGCAGGTTAAATAGTTTTGTGTCTAATTTACTGAAGTGGTGTGGTAAATAGTTTTGTTTTAAGCTCTTGTTTAAATGAGCTGAAAGTTGTTGCAAACCTCTGGTATGCACGAGGCTTATTCCATAAGTGGGGAGCACAGAAACTAAAAGCCACTTCAGCCTGCTTTGTTTTGATCCCAGAAACATAGAGTGACCCTGTCCAAGATGACCTGAGGGATCAGGATGCTTTGTAACATAACAGTAAATCAGGAATATATTTAGACCTAAGATCATTTAAGCTTTGTGGACAAATGATTTAAAAATCTATCCTTTAACTTACTTCAACCTGGGAAGAAACCATCA
>JAPZDY010000025.1:18264234-18280409 GCA_029783645.1 Ctenochaetus hawaiiensis
AGTTCCCCTCATGAATCTTACATAACATCCTCATGAGCTTCTCCGGCTATTTTTTTTTTTTTTGGCCAAAACCTAACTTCAGTGTATTATTGTGTGATTTATAACCCCAGACATAAAATAACAAAATGTTATCCTCTGCATATTTATACAATAAGCCGGTATGTTTGGCTCTTTCACTGTGACTCACAGGGGACCTTGGTGTTGTTGTTCATTAGGTCTTTTTTCCTCTTCTTGGCAGCCATGTCATAGCTGAGAGAGAGCAGCAGGTTCTCCTTGTTGAAACACTCCTCCTCCTCAGCTTTGCAGAAGCTGAAAAAACACAAGGTTCCATATTTCATTAAAGGCATCACTTCACCAGTTTATCTCAGCAGACAGCACACACTATATGCACCACTTTTTGAACTTTTTCAATGTTGTCTTCTATATAGAAAACACACTCTGGCATCAAATCCAACATGTCAGATCTATATTTCTAGCTGTCTTTGTTGTACATGTGCTTTAACTGTAACCTTCGGCCATGTTAAAGACCTTCCGTGTTAGAAGTCAGTGGAGTCGCTCTGGAAAGTGGACAGACTTAACAGACGTTTGTTAATCCACTCACTTGTTGTGAGGTTATTAATAGCAGTGATTAGCCTGGAAAAAAAAAAGAACATGACCCCAGAAAAACATGACGGCGTAGGCCTCCTGTCCGTCTGTCACCAGCCTGCCTTTGTTCTCAACGCTGTTTTGGACTTCCTCCATCAATATTTACCCCTCTTGCCACCTCCGTCTTTCTCTAAGTAATAAGTGATGGCGCATTTAAGAGTTTACATTTTTTTGATGCTGTTGTGATGGAGACAGCAACATTTTTTTCTCAGGACTTGTTTAATGACCAACCTCTCCACGGAGACATTGTTGTTTTTGTCGTCTGTTGTCTTTTTCCATCCTTCCTCGGTTTTAACCCAACTCTGCCCAGGTGACCTCCAGTCCTGTCCGAGGAAAGGCATCCTGGTTCGATGACTCTGAGCTAAAAAAAATCTTTTAAAAAAAATATCAGGAAATAGCCCCTGATAAAGTTAAGATGTATCCCTTCCTCAAAGTCTTTTGTCTTAGACGTATTTCTGGTCTACAGTTGACATTGCGCAGCTCGTCTTATATCCTCAACTCAGAACCCGGAAATACACAGACCCGCCCACTTTGGAAACTTCCCTGCAACACGTGGCTTTGTTTATCAACTCAAGCGTTGCAAAACCTCCTTGAGAGAAGCGGAGAGGTAACAAAAGTTTTCATGACACGGAAATGGAGAGGCAGAGGGCAACAAGGACATGCATTTTGGAGTATTTTGACACGATGAATCTAATCGGAAAGCATGTTAACGTCCTGGGAGACAGTTATGTAACCATCCTTGCTGTGACCAGGCTGGAAATGAACCACATTTACTTGAATATTGTGCTACTTAAAGATACTTTAAGTCATTCGGGATAATTGAGTATTTCCAACTCAATGTACTTAAACCCTTTGCTCTTACATGTAAATTCAATCTACTCCTTGTATTGGATGAGCAGATTCATAGACACACAACATGACGACAAACAACTGGCATTTATTTTCAGTCCCTTTGTGTTTGTTTTGCATCTTTGTAGTTGATATGAATATCTTTTTGTTTCTGTGTATATGTGAGTCTCTTTGTACTTGGGTGTTAATTATAGTTCTGTTGTGTTTTCTTTACTGTATTTTTTCTCTCCTTGTCATTTTATCTTTCTTTATTGTCATTTCCATCTTGTTTTTCATATCTTTGTGCTCATTTTGCAGATATATATTAACAGTCCTAGTCAAACATACATAGAAACTGCAATAACAGTGTTTCCCAATACAGTTTTTAATCGTTAATGGTTGATCTAACAGGTGCTCTGTGGGGCAGATGAAGGTACAAAGAACATAAACCCAGGAAATCATCTTCAGTAGAAATTGATGCTGACAATCACAGCAAAAAGTGAAGACTCTTGAGACTCAGTCTTCAAATGAAATACTAAATGGTTTTTATTCTTAAAGCACTTGGTAATTATGTCTTAAGTCCTCATTCAATTGCCTAATGCATTGAAAATAAAAATGATTTAATATTTAATATGAATTATTTTGTATGCACCACTTTACGTTGAGCAAGACTTCTTGGTTTCTATGTTAACAGTAATTACTGTTCAGTAAGCATTCGGCCCAGACTTATCAGCACTAGCTTTATGTTATTGTAAATATTAAGATAAAAACTTAATTCAGCCTCACAGAAATGTGGCTGCTAAGTCCCCTGATTCTCAGTTACTCATGCTATTATAAATAGATCGAGTTGTCCTTCGGTTTCCTCTAGTGTAGAGTTGCATCGTGGATTCCATGGGAGTGCGTGTGTGTGTGCAGGGGGGTTTACCATTGTATTTAAATTTTCCCAGAACAGCACTAATTGTTTATTCTGGACTGTGCCACTGTAGATAATGTTAACTAAGTCTGTCCAGGCCACTGGGTCAAGTCTTATCAGCTAACTTAAATATGACATATTTACACACACACATCTGTGAGTCTTTTGAGAATCAGGTTCAGAGTTAATTTTTGTTTGTTATTGGCTATAATGTGGGTTCTCATGTCATTTAACCTTGTTCCTTCATAGGCAATTACCATAAAGCTATTTCAAAAGGTAAATGTTGCCATCTTTATTGTTATAATGAAAGACCAGGAAGTGCTGCATATTGAATGTGTGATCAGCATGTGGGGAGAATGACAACAAAAGCATCAATGAGGAACTGCTGTTAACGTCTCATCTAAAACGGACCCGCTCTGATCAGTGATGTCATGTGTCGGCTGATAAAAAGGGCTAAAGTTCACTTCCTTAAAATCCTGCAGCATGAGAAACACTTTGTGTATTTATTCTCAGTGCAAAACCACAGCAGTGAACGTGCATGTATTTGCATGCATGTGCGTGTGTTTATGTGTATGTGTATGTGTGAGTGCAAGTGCATGTTTGTGTGTGTCCAAAACCATGTGAGTGAGCGAGTGTTTGCTTACATGTCCGCATTGAGGCAGTGAGAGGTGGGGTTTTCTGGGTCCTCATAACTCATGACTTACTATACAATCTGCAAAACATGTCAGCAGCAGCAGCAGCACATGATGCACTCTCATACGCATCTTCTAAGAACCAGCAGGCCTGTGTTTTTAGCCCACAGGGCATGTGTTAGGACGCATCCTGACCAGGCGTGCTAATGTGGTTTTTGAAGTGCATTAACTGATGATTAAAAACTACCCTTTAGTGCCATTAGGTTAAGCTAGCTTATCACAAGAGCCACATTGAGTTTTTTTCCTCTCCTTTCTATTTAATTAACTGCCTTTTGTGGCAGGAGGGCTTTAATCCTTCAGAAAAAGTTTGTTTCAGCCCTGTTTTCATTGAATCATGCTGCATTATTCATGACAGATCTTGTGTCGCTGAAGCTTTTGCAGCAGGTGCATCTGTGGATACATGTTTGAGGTTTTAATCTAACACCCTAATGTGCAAAAGGTCAAAGAGCTCCGCACACATGCTGCATGTTAAAATTTGTCAACAAGACGTCACATAAGAATATAGAAACACACATTGAGCAGATATAGTGCAACTGACTGCACTGGTCATGACTTGCAATTGCAGTCATTGCAGAAGTGACCCACACTGAAATAACCAAATTCCTGCTGTGGTTTTGCACACAGAGCCAGAGTGGTCTTATGTAAAAGTGGTACAAGAAGACTAAAAAATATTATTCTGTGAACTACAAGGGATAAACAGTGATGTGCATTGTGTTATGAGTCCCTGAAGTCTAATCAAGTCTATTTTCAGAGTAGGCCAAACTATAGAATGACATGGAAAGTCCCAGCAAGTGCTTGGTCACTCGGTGACTAACTGACTGAGAGCGAAGCTGTGATCTAAGCCTCTAAAGAGTTAGCTTACTCACTGAATTACAAACAATGATAAATCAAAGAAGTGTTCTGTTTACTGTCGATCCAGCTAGTAAAAAGATGTTAGTTTACCAAACTCTTATACTAACACAAAAAGTAATTAAGTCCTAGTTTTTAGCCATGTGGTCCATGTAGTTCTAGGGATGGCAATGCTACTCAGTAAAGTATACCACTGAGTAGATTACCATGACATGTACTGATACTTATGGTCCTGATTGTCTACAGTGATCTTGACTTTGTAGCTTTCAAGGACTACCAGTGAAAAAAAAATCTCATCACCAACTTATTGGATTGCCACAAAACTTGGCAGCAGTGTAACATATTTGTGGCCTTGGCACAAATATTGCTCTTTTGCTCTCTCTCTCTCACCCCAGACACAAGAACACAATCATGCACACACAAGCAAGGACAAACAAATATTAATAATGTCAGTGGAAGATTGATATATAGTATATACAATATTATATATATATATATATATAAATCACAAATATTATGGTGAACATGGCAAACATTATACCTGTCTTAAATTAGAATGTTAGCACGCTGGCATTAGCACCTTGCTCAAACATCACCAAACGTGGAAGGAGACTTTCAGTGGTGATGTAAATTTGATATTCTAAATAATTGCACCAATATACAATATGTATTAATCTTTTACAGAGATTATCTTTTTATTGTAAATGTTTCCAAAGTTTAATTCTCCACCATATTTATATCCATATTTTTGAGATACGTGGATATACAAAGCATAAAATAGGTACAATTTTAAAGGTCATTATTGAATTCTTTCCTCCCTCCCCTCTGTCAGTCACAGCCTGCCAGTTCTTGTCTCTCGCCCTCCAAAAACCACAGTCACAAAAACACACTCACACACTCTTAAACAGACACACAGTCAGTCATAAATACACCTGTTGCTGTTTCTTCTGGTTGAGTTTCATCACTCTCTCCGATTCTCTGTTGTGAAACCCTGCTCATCAGTTTACCTCTCCCTCTAGTCGTCTCTCACATCTGCCAGCTCGCATGGCAACCAGCCCGACCACATGTCTCACGTGGTGTAACATTTGCTGCCTTGTTTGTTTCTCAAAATAACATCAGATCATCTATAGTTTTTCCAGTCCCCCACCTTTTCTCACACACTCCACCCACTGTCCCATGGACACTATTTGCTGACAGGGAGCGGCTGAAACATTTGACCCAGTGACTCCTGGTTTCAAAGAAATGCACATAGACTCCTGTTTAACACCTGCTGGTCACATTATGTTTACTCCACATGAAACAGTTCATATTGGTCTCTGAAAGTCTGAAGAATGAGATTATGCAATCCTTTTGCTGTTGTCCATCCTTAATTTGAGGAATCAATTTAAAGGAGTTAAATTATTCTATACAGGGACCTGAATTACAGGCATTGCTTTACGCTAATGTTAAATGCAATTTTTTAAAAATCCTCATTCCTCTGGACTGCAGTCTTAGGAACACTTGACGAAATCACCATTGATATCCTGTCTTGCTTGCTGAACGGACAACAAAATGTGGCTTTGATGTTCTTTCTGCATCTGGCTTCCATTTTTCTGTCCAACTCCATGTGCTTTCTGTGTGAGCAGAGGCATAAAAATTCATGTTAGCCATCTGAGATTTCCTAGAGCCCCTCTGGCTTTAGTTTCACCTGCAGCAGGTGGAGCAGAGCCATTTCAGCATGTTCCCTCTGGATGATATTTAAGGCAGTTGTTTGTAAAATGATACATTTCTATATAATCTTATGTGTCCCCCTGTGTGGAAAGCAGGAACTTGTCTGGGCTTGTAAAAAGTCTTGTGTGGACAGGAGTGTGAGCAGGGGTCAAACAGACACATGATGGCACTGCAGGACACATGTGCTGCTCAGGTTGCATTCACTGTCATCTGACTAAGAACTCGTAAGACATATTATACCAATAAAAACATGGATAGAGGTCACAAACATGGGTTGACATTTATTGTAAAAAAAAACAAGTAAAAACCAGAAAAATCCGTATTAAAATGCCAAAAACCTAAAGTATAATTATACAGAATTTGAGGCCACTCTTTTGGTATCAGATTGAGTTTTTTAGCACACATGTTCATAATAATGCAGACCTATGATGTGAAATATATCATAATAAGATTATAGATCTAAAGCAGGGAAAAAACTTACATGTGTTTAAAAACAGTCTAAAGCTATTTTTAATTCAGTGCTGTGTAAAACATTTAGTAACAATGCTAACACAATAATTTCATCTTCATTTTGCACTGAAACAACAAACCAAAGTTCACCAGGCACAGCAGCTCCAGAGCTAACAGCTGAGCATAGCTATGACTTGCACCAAACACAGCCCAAGGCTTTGAACATGACAAGTAAAATCTCATGATTTAAAGCTGGCCAAAAATAGCACTTTTACCCTTTGTGAAGTCAAACAGGTAAGGAGAGGGCTTAGCAGTACAATAGCTTCTTTCCAAAAGTTTGGTTTCAAATAAGAACACAGAAGGAACATAAATACATTTACATTTACAAAAATGAATCAAGTATTTGGAATATCTATAGAGTCATGTTCTCAGCATAATAAGGTTGAGACCTGAACTATGATTTCGCCCATGTCTGTGAGACGTGTGTCAGAGTCAGGAAGCCGTGGTCAAACAGCTTATACGGCAGACTCCCTTTGGACGTCCAAATGTCTGTCTTTGGGTCGTAGAACTCGAAATGGTCCGAGTCCTCAATGACATCGTGACCACTGATATAACGTCCACCGCTGACGTAGAGTTTGTTGTTGAGAACAGTGGCAGAGTGGTGCATCCTCCTCTCCTTCAGGTTGGCACACTTGATGAACCGGTTGGCCTTGGTGTCGTAAGCGATCACTCTCCTGGTGTATCCTGTGACAGAGGAGGCATTAAATTGAGAGGAGCGGCACGTGTGGCTTGAGCGGAGATGCAGTGATGTAACTGTGCTGCCTAATTCATCAGGATGTAAATCAATACAAATGAATCATAGCTAAATTAATATGGTCCTCTTTTTCTAGATTCCTTTTTCATTATCAACCTTTATCATTGCTACTTTATACCTCCAATGATGTAGATTTTGTCATCCATAATGGCAGCGGGAGCAGACACATTCTTCACTGTTCTGTTCTCCATCTTAAACCACATGTTCCTGGTAATGTGATACACCTACAAGAGGAGAGGGAGGGAGTGTAGAGGAATAGATTGAGTGAATGATTGAGTGAGAATTGTTGGATGAATAGAAACATAAGCAGTGACTTAGTAACTGAAGAAGATCGCTCCTCACCTGAATTATTCTGACTGGATTCTGCATAGAGTCCTCTCCTCCGAACACATAGATCCTCTGATTAGTAGCAGCTACTGCAGGGTGCAGCACAGCCTCAGGCATGGGCGCCATGGACTCCCACTGGTTAAACATACTGTTGTACCTGGCGGCATCATGAGAAGTGTGTTATTATTTGCTACATCAGTGAGTATAATGCTGCTATGTGCGGATAAATATGAGACACCTCACCTCTCCACGCTGTCTGTCAGCCGTCTGTCAGGCCCGAGGCCACCCAGGACAAAGATGAAGTGAAGGTAGGAGATGCTCTGGTGGGCAAAGCGTGGCTCCAGCATGGGCTCTGCCGTCCGCCACTGGTTGGTCTTGAGGGAGAGGGTGTAGACGGTTGTGCTGACTTGGCTGTGCTTTGTGTTTGTGGCCAGGCCTCCAATAACATACAAGACGCTGTGAAGGGCAACGTAGGAGGCTTTATACAGGCGAATGGGCAGTTTGGCTAACCACAACCACCTTTCACTATTCTCATCAAAGACGAGGGCCTCCCTCGAGGTCTGCTCATTGTTCTTCCTCCCTCCCACCACCACCAACATGTCCTGGTAGGAGTAACGCCTTGGTGCCACCCAGAGAGGTTTCAAGTCAACTGCTGTGTCACCAACGCATTTCGTGCTGACAGAAAACATGAGACGTCTCACGGATTCGATGAGCTCTGTGCAGAGGGTGGAGGACTGGATCAGAGGGTCGTTGGCTATGAACTGGAAGAGGTAGGTTGGGTGGATGTAACGCAGGCGAACTTTCTTGAAAAGGTCGCTAATGGCACCACGCCTGGATAAAGGATCATGGTGGATCCAAGCAACAAGTGTCTCAAA
Organism: Ctenochaetus hawaiiensis; assembly: GCA_029783645.1. NCBI lineage: Eukaryota > Metazoa > Chordata > Actinopteri > Acanthuriformes > Acanthuridae > Ctenochaetus > Ctenochaetus hawaiiensis. Next base: position 18,272,338 of record JAPZDY010000025.1, read on the forward strand.
GACCTGCTCCTCCTCTGCACAAAGACTATCATCCTCCAGGTATCCCATGAGCTCTGACAAGGAGAGCTCACACAGATCCTCGGATGCTGACACATCGGAGAAGCTCTTCATGGCCATCTCCTTTGCTTTGTCTCTCAGACTGTTACAACTCATGATCTCAGAGAGTCTTATCATGCTTAAACAGTTGTCAGGGCTCAGCTGCTCCTGAAGGAAGCTCGAGCAAGCCTCAAATAGACGGCCATACTGCAACATGGATGCTGCCTGCATCAGAGGCAGCACGATATCCATGCTGATGCTAATGAGTCCTGTGTAAACATAGTCAATGACACTGCTCAGAATGGTTGATGTGATGCCCTTTAAGTTTATCTTGCTTTGCCCTCTTTCCAAGAAGTTGTTGCAGAACATGGCCCTGAAGTAAGGGCTGCTGGAGACCAGGACGTTACGATGACAGGGGATCTCTGTGTTATCTGAACACAGTGACACATCAGTCAGGATGTTCTCCTGCCTCAGTCTGTTGAGCTGCAAGAGCAGGTTGGAGGACTGCTCCTTGTCTTTGTAGTGGAAGACCTTGACTGCTGGTTGGTCCATGCTGAGAGGAGAAACCACATTGTAATTGTTAAATAATTGAATTTTCAGACTTGTTTGTTCATATTCATGAATTTTATATTCTAGCTTGAATCTCCTCTATCAACATGTAAGCAGTCACATGCACAGCAGACTTTCTATTTCAAGAGTTTTAGCAGTATAATTGTTATCAAGTTGCCATTTGAGGCTTGCTGCAAATCACATTTACCACATGACTGAACAGCGGCTCTGCTTTGTTTTAGTAGAATTACCAAAACTGGATTTGGCTTAAGTTCTGATTTAAGTGCAGCAATAAAAAAGACTTTGAGAAAAGGGATTCTGTTTTCAAGGCCACAACCTCATTCATAAGACATCAGAATTGATTATTACCAATACTGCATAAAAATGTCCAGAGTGGACAAGAATTATGAGGGTAGTAAAACAAACAAACACTCAGATATATCCAGCCAAGCTACTTTAATTCATTAGAGTCCTGTGTCTGTATCTGAAATTTAGCCTGCAAATATTTCTGCTAAGCTCTCTGTAAAATTACAGCCTAAATGTGTAGTTTACAGGTGTACAAGTGATTCAAAACCTGTTCAACTCACAACAATAACACTAACTTTGCTGTATGGCTTTAGAGCATTGCACATGGGCCCTATTCAGCATTGCTGCACTCAGACATTCAGGGCCTTCAGCATGTCTGTCTGATCATTTTGGAGAACAGTTATAGAAGCATATAACCACAAAACACCTGTGTAGCTGTATCTGTTGCATCAACGTAATTCACTCTTATAGAGCAGGTAGAGCTTCTGTCGTGTGTCATGGTGTCTTTGTGGAGCCAGGAAGTTTTGTTTTCATTCTGCATTTTAAACTGAATGAATATGATTGCGGCTGTTTCCATTACATGCAGTGAAAAGTAACACAAATAAATGCTGTATTTTAACTTTAAAAGCAGCATAATTCAACTATAACAGATGGTTGCATACACTTTTAAAATTATACTTCTAAATGCAAGATAAGTCTCGAGCTGCCAGCTGTTCACAGAGCCTCAGTGGAATATATCACTTACCTGCTCCTCCTCTCTCTCTTTATATGTTTTCTGGGGGTCCCACTCTGTATTCGAAGAGAGATCTCAGCAGAAAATCTGATGTCTTGACATTTTCCTGTACTTTGTTCCTCTTTTCCCCCGTGTTGATGCTGTGTGACTGTATGTTCCAAAGGGGGCTGTCTCTTTGTAAGAGCGTGTTGCGTACTGTTTGTTGTTATGGTCTCTTCCACGAGGCCTCTGTGTACATTCCTCCCCTAAAAATAGAGGCCGTCTTTGGCAACACCGCTGCAGACTCACATGTGACATGTAGGAGCGCTTTCTCTGTGAACGTCTGACTCCCTTGCCTAATCTCTTTTCTTTGCTTCTTTTCTTCTTTTTCTTTCTTTTCAATCTCCCCCAAATATCACATACTCATTTCAGTGCTTCCCCCCCGGTCTGATCTCTCCTTTCTTGCATTCTTATTCACTCCATCAGCTCTATCGCTGTCTGGGACATGATTGCAGCAGTATAAACAGCAATGATACTTGATAACACTCATTTTGTTGGCTGCTCTGACTGCTGGCTGGCTGGCTGGCTGTCTGGCTGAAAACACAGACATACAAAAACAGGATTAGATTACTGTAGAAGCACACAGAGATATGATGAACTCTGCATATGGAGGAAAGAAGTAACCATATGTAAAATGATACTGGCTATGTCTGTTGACATTACAAAAAGTCCCTGTGAGTTCAGTGAATATGCTCGGGAGGCTTGGGTTAATGGAGAAAAATGAGAAAAGTCCCTCTCTGGCCGATGTGATGCTCAGTTTAATGTTTTTGGCTTCACTTTTACAGATGGAATTCATTCTTTGAGCATAAAGAAACACCCTAATTTAACTGTGCATCAGCAACAGATGTTTGCATTTCCTATCTCTCTATTTGTTAAGCTTGTTTCCATCTCATTTGTTTCATGCTCCCTGAAACAGATGCTTACTCACTTTAGTACCAGATTTCATGGAGTACATCCCACAAGGTAGCAATATGATTGTTTGCCCGTTCCTTAAGCCTGGAAAAGAATCAAAGAACCACAGCTTTCTGGGCTGTTTTATAAATGTGGGTGTATGAAAACAGGACAAACACGTAGAATGTATTTGCTGTGATCACAGGCAGAGATGTGACACGTTTCTCTTGCACTCAAGCTTGTTTACTGAGTTTGGCAAATCAGACATAAATAGCTGCTTGAGCAACCACGGCCATTTGAATGCAGTTCAATGTGGACTTCACAACAAAATCTCTAGCTAAGAAGATAAACCACTTGAGCTTACTGACCAACTATGTGAACAGTTTTTCATGTTGCTTTTCTTGTGCTACACTGCTACAGCTGGTAAGTAGAAGAAAACCTCTGAACTTGCCAAAAGGCATGTATGAGGAGCTCAGATTTTACAGAAAGATAACTGCTCCAATCAGGACAACCTGAAAAAATATACATGTGATGCTAAAAACTAAAATAACAATGTTTCCACATGACTCAGTTAAACCAGGGCTGCTCTCACGTAGACAGCAGTCAAAATTAAATAGCACCATCTAGTGGTTGTGTCTGCAAAAAGTAAATCCTGCTACAGTGCAAACTATCTCCCTTTCTAATTAACTACGTCATTTTTATTTTTTTGTGTATGTGTTTATGGCTTTGTTTCAAAGCAAAATACACAGCAGACTGGTCAGATATGTTATGTGCTATTATCTTTGCCTGTAGGACAATCCTAACCACATAAAACAACTAAATGTCAAAAAACAAACATCTGCCCTTTTTGCATGATACTGACATTTAAATGATCTAATCGATTTGTATAGTCAAGGGCAAAGCTTAACGTGTTTTCCCAGGAGACCGCAGTGTCATTTTGTAACCCGCACTCAAATATTCAAAGCTGTGATTGCATCCCTTTTATAGTTAAGCACATTGTCTGCTATCTCTGTTCCTTCACCTTGACAAAAAGGACTCATTAATGTCTGCCTTTAGGCTACAACTTATATTAAAGTTAAGGCTTTGGCACACAGTTTTGCAGCAGAGCATTTTCATGCAGCAGCATCACTGTTGCCACCCACCGCCCGGTGCTGTGTCTTCATATCACCAAATGATTATCTTCTCATAAGCACATGGTCTAATAGAGCCTATACCCAGGAGATTTAGATCATACTGATTAGTATTAGTGTCAGTGTTTGTGTTTTTGTGTGTGTGTGTGTGCGTGTGTGAAGGGCAGACAGCTCTCCTTGGACAAATAAAAGACTATTTGAAAGCAATATGGACTGAGTGCACATTCAGTCTATTATCTGTTCTGTACTTGTCTTTATTTGATTGCACACTGCTCAGTGCCAAACTGCAGGCGATATTTTGTTTTGCAAATGACATGTTTTGTTTTTTTCTAATTCTCACAATCCTAATATGTGAGTAGTATTGAGATGATTTAAAAGGCTCTGTGATACATGAGCTAAAGAAAACAAAAGGCATTGAGGAAAGGGGAGCACTCATCCCTAGAAGCCCAGATAATGATTCCCTTTCATCTGTGTTTGCTCAATTAAGGCTTTTTTTATTATTAAATGAATGTGAAAGTGAATGAGACCCTTTGTGTCAGTGCTGGTCAGTGCTATTCCACAGTCCCTCAAGGAAGAGTTCAAAACAAATAGGGTATCCTACAAACCATCAAGTTTCTGTGAGTAGAGTGCTCAACAGTACTTTATCTTTCCCTAAAACTACACCGTCTTTCTGTTTGACTCAGTATGGTTCTTGTATCTGTGCCTCAATTGTAAGTTTCCTCCTCAATCCCTCCTTCTTGATGGTCAATGATAAATCTGAGGCCTGGTCTGAGGAAGAGCAGTTTGTCACATTTTTTCATGTTTGTTTAGACACCTCGTCCTGGAGTCGAGTCACCGATTTTGGGCTTGACTTACAGCCCAGACAAGTTCTTCTTCCACTGCAGAGTCAAAGAAGACTGTAATTTGTGCCACTGACTTTTTCATGAAAAGCTCATTGATTATCTTCACACAGCTAATGGAGATGGATGTTATTTGAGCTATACAAGATAAATATAAATCTTTTTAAAGCTTTTCCACATATGCCCTCAAATGTCCTTTTCCAGTAGAGTAGTAAGGGTAAGTAAGTTTTAATCTTTTAGGTTTCAGTTCTGGGTAACTCAGCAGCACTTTTGGTAACTGTGGTTATGCTAACATAATAATTAAAAGGCCCAGACTTCATTTCACTTGATCATAATCTTGGCCAGGTTGAAATGTATTTTACACAGCTGTTCTGCCAAAATGCAACAAAAGAAGATGAGCTGCTGATGCAACCTGTGTGTCAGGCAGGAATGTGTTCCTCTTCAAAATGACCGCAACTGGCTTTTCTGCTCTTCCGGATTATGTCATTACCCATGCATCTCTTGTATGTTCACAGGTTATTTGAGTCTGGTGCAGGAGTGGCAGTCTCTGCTACTGACATACAAAATACTATGTAGAAAGGAAAATAATGAGTGTAAATACATCTAAGAGGTATGGCAGAATAAATGGTGAAGAACCTTTTTGTTGTGCTTAAATTCTTAAAGGACTAAATCTTTAAGGTCACATGTGTGCTGCTTGAGTTTGGGTGTCAATAAAAAGTGATTTTTCATTGACAAATATTTGTTTGCGGTGGCTGGAAGTTGTTTGCTGACTCGCAGAGCTGATGTGGCTGTGGCTCAAGCTGTTAAATGATACTTATGTAATATTGTTAAATGACCTGTTTAATTTGTATGAATTTTAGTACAACATTTATATCCCATTAGCAAATTAAACATCACCTCAACTGAAATATTGAAGGTGTAGATGGGCCATTACGCTGAACTTAATTTGTAGGTTAATTTGTTGAGTGCACAGAGAGCTCACAGAGAAAGTCAACTCTAATGTCATATTGCAGCTGAATTAAGAGTTGATTGTTAATTTTAAGACAACAGATGGCGATGAGAAGATCAATCCATTTTAAAAGTCTTGCTGATACCCCATTCAGACCATCATTACAGTATCCACTAGGTGTCAGGCCAACGTTATGCAAATTTCCAAATGATGAAAAGCTGATTTTGTCCCCTGTGACTCTAAGAAAACTATCAAGGCTGAACTCACAGCCAGTGAGTAAACAAAGCTGATGAATAAACCGGTGAGAAGAGAATTGTTTCCCTATTTTCTTTAACTTTATCTATTTTTAGGCCCGCACAACAGAATGTTTTCTATAAATGCATGGAAAGAAAATGAAGCTATTTATCCACCCAGATATTTCCATAAACATATACTTTAATATGTCCATTTACACGGACGCAGATAGCCAAAACAATATAAACAGACAATGAGAGTCATGTGATAACCTTTTTAGTCAATCTGCCGTGAGGTATAACTCCCAGGCCAAAAAAGATCCAAGCCAGGCAACTCTGAGAGCAGTAATCTAGCTTTGATGGAGAGACATCCATGTGTAAATCAACAAAGAGCGCAGGGGAGAGAGGAGGTTTGAGGAGTAGCCTACAGAGACAAAAAGAGAGAGAGAGAAAGAGCAGGGTAGGGCAATTTGTGGTGGGAAGGTGAGTGTATGTGTGTGTCTCTGTACATACACACGCTCAAGCAGGGATGAGGTCTTAAAGGGCTTACAGTTAGCTGCTTAAAATTCTTCTGATGTAACCAACACACACAGGACATGTTATTTGGAAAGGAAAAAAAGTGCCTTGTAGCAAAAAAAAAAAAATAAAAGTGGAGGTTGGGGGTGAGGTGCTGTGTGTTTACACATTGTGCCCTCCACTGTAGCCCTCCCAAGGTTCCTATCTTGTTTGTATGGCGGTCAGTCAGTCGTCGTCACCGTGCAACATGGCAGATACACACACCTTTTATGTTTGCTCTGCTGGTGTGTGGATCATGGGGTGCTGTGTGTGGATATGTGTATGCCTGCATGTGTGCTATATGTTGCTGGGGAAGGGGGTGTATATGTAAGCGTGTGCCTGTGTGTGTGTGTGCAGCAGATATTGATATTCCACAAGCAGCAGAAGCTGAAGCCAATGTCTTTAAAGTGTCAGCCCTCAGCAGCCAGCCAGGTGTACCCGAGGTACAGAAGAGAGAGGGCGAGCGAGGAAAAGGGAGTAAAGGGAGTAGAGGGAGCAAGGTAGCAAGATAGAAATATAGAGAGCAAAAGAGAGAAGCCATGAAAGACTGCATGAATACAAAGGCAGAGGAGATGAAGAGACAGACAGAGTGAGAAAAGCGCTACAGGGAGGGAGAGGAAGAGAGGGAAAAAAATGACGAGACGGGGGGGGGGGAGAACACTTTGGCGGGCTTTCTGGAGCTGAAATTACTGCAAATGTCTTTAAAGGCCTCCATGACTGTCTCTGCCCTCTGTATGCTGGGGGCCAGGCAGAGAAACAGATGGGCAAGGAGGGAGTGGTGGACGCAGGGAGAGACAGTGGAAATGTCAGGTTTCAAAACGGAGCAAATGAATGGTTTTAAAGGTGCAGCGAGGGTCAGAGTCCATCATAACAGAAAAGAATCATTCTCAAAAATATGAGAAAGCATATGTAGCCTGCCAAACAGAGCACTATCAACACTGCTGCAACACTCCTATGGGGGTTTGATTGTGACTCTACACTTATCACACTTTACTCTGTGGGAGTTTTTTTCTTTGTGCTGGCCTGGAGTTTCAAACAGCTGTTAAACATACCATTTTCAGCCAGTCTTTCTCTGGTACGTTATTTTGAAAGGTAAACTAAAGGTGGAGGTTGGAGAGCAAAAGCAAATAGCATCCATCTCTACAGAGGCACGAGTGTATGATGGGAAAGCAAAATCCCTTCCTTGCCATCTCTGTCTTTTGGTGAGACCAGGACTATTTTTTAAGCTGCTCCAGTCAATATTTTTATCACAGTATCATGGCAGGTCATGAAATTGTCACAACATTTCTATTTTTTAATAAATATACATTTTTTTGAATGTGATATTTTTGTTGTTGTATTCTTTTTTTTCAATAGATCAAAATTGTTCAGGCAGCTACATACAGTCTGTATATGGGCTCAAATTGCATTTTTTTTCTGTGACAGTCAGTATAACTTCAAAAGTGAAACTTTGTGTACATGTACTTAAGTATTTTTGATTAAATTTTGTGACTATTTCACAAATACAATATTTTCATGACAGTCAGCATGACAAACTTTCCCATATCTTAACATAAGTGCATCAGTTACCTACGTCTGGATTTCTGTGTGAGAGTTGTGGACATTGTACAGCTGCCAGCCTCATGACCTTTTTTTCTGCAACTCTGACTTAGATCACAAATAAACTGCAGCATTAATCCATCATAAGAGCGATACGAGGCATGCTTAGTGTCACCAAAACACAGAAAATTTGTCACTATTTAACAAACTGCTGGAAACTGTGATGCATCTTTATATGGACAAATGATCAAATGGCTATATTTATTATGAAAG
>JAPZDY010000025.1:18287353-18312326 GCA_029783645.1 Ctenochaetus hawaiiensis
AGATTAAACGCAAAGAGTTATTGTTGTAATATCATGTGTCCGTTGCTTGTTAAATATGGGTTTAATTAGATTCAACATAACTGGACAGAGTCACTCTGGCGGTAAAGCCAACTTTTCTCTAATGAAAAATATTCGATGGAAATGAAAGTCTTCTTTTCTAACAGGATCTCTGCTATCCTGTGTCAGTTTCTGCCCATGTCATTTTCTCTTGTTCTCAGTGTGCCAATCTCATGCTGAAGTCCCTCATGCTGCCTGTTTGTTTAAAGCATTCTGTTTCTCTATCTGAATCCTCTCTGACTGGGATCATAAGGACCGCTGCTTTCGGTTGTCAAAAAAAAACAGATGCGTGGCGCCTGATAGAAATTACATACTCTTGTCAACAAACACTGAGTATGTTTCATTTTCCACTCGGAAGTGGTTAGAGTCTATTTCCCTCAAACAAAGTGACAAGAAATAAAACAAAAAGCATCTGTCACTGTGTGATTGCTGAATTAACAATCTTGCTGTTTAATGAAAAGCGAAGACATAATTTGGCAATTTACTATTCAATGAGCTGGTTTTATCTGTTTATGTATAGTAGTACATTGTGATGTTTTTGCATCAATTGTACAAGAAAAGAAAGTGAGCATTTGTACTTTAATGGTGCTTCTGTGTGCCCTGAAATATACACAAATTAACAAAATCCTTTTAGGCCTGTACTGATGCTGTTTAAATAGTTTAACCTGTTCACATCCATGGGATCACCGGTGATCCAGTGAAGCTATTGACAAAACACAGGTGTTTAAATATTTGCTTTTCACTAAATCTTTGCTTTCACTATATGCATTTTCACTCATGCATTTATGTGTTTTTGACCTAATAGTTTTCTGTTAAAAGTTTTTTCTATTTAGCTTTATCAAATAGGCTCATAAAATTTATGTTAAAGGATTGAACATCGCACAATTATTAATGTACTTGATGTCATTCTAAAAGGAACTTGATTAGCTCAACTCCCACTGTGTCTCCTCTCTAGCAATAGTCTTTTCAGCAGAATGGGCCCTGACACCTGTATAAGGCTTCACACTCCGCTCACACTGATTTAAATTGTGTCACTTCAAGAACACTTTTTTATCCCCACTGTTCTCACACTGCCTACCAGACCAATAGGCTGTTCGTGCTGACCTCGCATGGCCCAACGGCCGAGATAATCCTGCAGCCTTTCAGAAGAGCAAAGACGCTGTGCAGAAAAATCCGCTGGGAGAGAGTGACTGTTGGAAAATTCTCACTGACTTCTAGTTCTTATTTATCTTTGTGACAGTGAGTCCAGAGAGGAGGATGGCCCTGCGTGTTAGAGAGGCGCTGTGATCCTGACTGGCAGTAGAGAGACAACAGTGAAGGAAAGGGACGGCAGGGCCAGAGACAAGAGCTGAGATGGTAATGAGTGTCACATCGATGAGGCCACGCCAAGAGAAGTTAGGAATGGGGTCAGCTCCGCATCCCGCCTCCCAGTATCTCTGCTCAGGGCTCTAACTTCGGTTTTCACTGCTTTCATTTGTTTGGTCTTTCTTTCTTTCTCTCTGTGTTTGTTCTTTTCTTTTCTGTTTCACTCTTCTCCCCTATACTTCTCTGTTCAGTGGGACTCTATTCATCTGTTACCCCTGTCCAAGTCTCTCCTTCTCTCAGTTATTTCAAACTATAAAAATTTACAACATTATGGAATAAAAACTTTTCTTTGTAAAGCAAATGAAGCCAGGATTAGACACAGCTCCTATACAGCTAGTGTGTGTTACACAAATAATAGTATGGTATGGGGATTTCACTACTCAAAATGGAGATTTTCAAGTGTATAAGTATGACAAAGTGTGACTTGGAGTCAGCTAAAAACATTCGATTTGAGGCTTTGCTTCGCTTTTGTCCTAAGCTACTTTTTCTTTATCCTAAAGCATAATAGAGAAAACTAACCTGAACAATAACAACACCAAATTATTTGAGAAATAATGTGAAGAAAAATTTTGAATCTGATAGCACAGATGGGAAAATCATGCCTAAAAGAAATGCTTTTTGCTGTCTCTGGAAAATATAACTGTCCTGTAATGACACTGTGGCAGCAGAGCATCGTAATTGAACTGAATGTTAATGATAAAACAGAAGTTCAGCTACATTTGTTGCGCCTGAATTGTATTTAAAACCACACACCCACATACACAATGAGTATTTCTATTTCATGCCATTTTAAACTTCTATTTAGCTGCAGTTCAAATAAAAATCTGTATTCTTTCCTCCTCCACATTTGTTTGACACTTAGAGCTGTTAACTAAATATGGATTAGCTTGGCCTAAAGACTGGAAGCAGAGGCAAACAGCTACACTGGCATTTTTCTATTCATTTATTACACCCATAAAACTCTAACTATCCTCTCTGTAAAAAATCAAATCATCTGACAGCAACAGAAATGTACAGAAAACCACTTGTGGGAAGTAGCTTAATGTGCTGTAACCATTTCCCGGTGAACAGCGGCCTTGCGGTGACTTTTCTCAGTCTGTTTAACGCAGTTGAGGTTGCAAGACAACAGACATTATAGCGAACATCCTCTACAAAAAAAAAAAGAAAATTGCTGAGCAGATGGCTAAGCTGTTGTTTGTCAAGTAAATTTCCAACTTTCAAAAGAGCCAAGCCAAATGTTACCCCTGCCTCAGTGCTAAGCTAACTGGCTCCCAACACCCATGGTGATATCTTCTCATCTCACTCTTGGAAAGAACGCAAATAAGTAAGCCTCCAGAATTGTTAAACTGTTCCTCTGTCATCTGTAAAAACATTAGAATAGTAGGAAACAATATTGTTTTTCTGCATTCACGCTCCCTCATGCCCAAAAAGTGCCAAGCGGGTGGCATTAGTCTGGGTGGGCGACACCAAAGTGTCCAAAATCTCTCTGCAGCCCACTGCTCCACTGAGCTGCACAGAGGAGCTTAGGAAGAAAGACAGCGGTCCTAATCATTACCCACACCCTCACCCACCACCCTTCCCTTTCCTCTTTGCTCCTTCCCACCTCCTTCTTCTCATTAAAATAAGTCTGAGAAAGCTAGCCTGCATACTGATGCATTGTTAAGCACTCTTAATTGAACTTGAGGATTCTTAATGTGCCATCTTTCAAATGCTTAGTCTGTGTGCTCTCGGCTGCTTAGTCCAAATTGCCCTCTGTGCTGCATTTATCTCCACCTCCTCCACTGCACGTCCATTCAGCTTTTGGTGGAAGGGAGGACCGGCTCTGTGGCAGATTTGTAATGTGTGGGCATGGAGGGAAAAGGACATTGACTCTTTATACAACAGAGGGAACAAAAGTGCTCACTCGGTGCCAGCTGGGAGTTTCATCATCAGCCAGGAGAGAAAGAGAGAGAGAGGGCAAAGTGAGAAAGTGAGAGAGAAAGAAAGCAGTGGGAAAGAGCAATAGAGTGAAAAAAAAAAAGTTATTGGACTAGATGGGGCAGGGTGACATCAATAGCATCCCAAGCAGGGCCACAAATTAGCCGGGTGAGAAGCGGAGCAGCATGGGAGCCGACAGCTGGGGCCCCGAGCGCAATGCCACCAGGGGATTAGCAGGGTTTCAGGATCTGACACAGAGGGGATGAGCGTCATGGGCAGAATAAAGAGCAATGCAGGGATTAGAGAGCTTCCCGACACTCCACCAACACTCATGAAGGGCTTAAAAGGCTATAGATATCATTAATGAATGGACAGAGGGAGAGACAGAGGGAGAGAGGGTTGTCTTTTTTGCTTTTATTCACAAAGAGCCCCCCTACATCGCTACTCAGATTTTTAATGATCATACATTCCACGTGCATACATTAAAAGTCAATGAGAGACGGGCCAAAGAGGCAAACTGCCCATGTGTGGATCATTGAACATAACACACGGCACAACAGACAGAGATGGCCTGCACTGAATGGTGTATGTTCAATTCATGCCACCCTCTGAAGATTAGGTCTGAATTATTCATCAGAAAGTCGTGGTGAAAATGCCAAACATATATTTGAATATTTGTAGGCCTTTGTGTGAGTAGACGGGAACAACAAGATGGTGTTCACTGTGGTGCCCATGTGGGTGTGCTGCTTAGACACATGCAGGTATTGAATTCTGCATTCAGATGTCGTGTATGAGGTGATTCGAGGGGCCACAGGGCTGTGTCTTGTTTTATAAAAAGGAAATTGCTGAGTTTTCTCTTTAAACACACCATATCTTTGGATAGGCACAACCCCAACCGGCCTGTCTACACAAACACTGCAGGGATTTGACACCGATGATAACCTTTGTACGAGTGACTTGCAACACACTACTGATGACACAAGTTAATGGATCTAATATGATTTTTGGTACGTGCCATGCAGAGCGGAAAACATGCAGAATGTAAGCACAATCTGGGAACTTAAAAGACACTCTTGTGCAGCCTATTCCATGATTATGACATTGCCTTTGAGCCAAGTGGGATATCCTGGAAAGGGAGGCATGGGGAGATAAGTCAGAATGTTGTTTAGTAGTTATCATTTTCCCCCCTCCTCCTCCTCCTCCTCCTCCTCCTCCTCTTCGCCAGAGCTATGTGTGTAGCACTAATGGAGTCTTTATCATGAAAGTGTTAACTAGGCCTACTTATCGCTGTTTCGCTGCCACAGATCAAGAGCACAACTTGATTTGCTGAAGGGGCAGAATGCTCTTTAATAAACTGCAGTGGAAGTTTAATGAAAGGAAATTTGCATCCACCATAAGGCCTCAGCCTTGCTCCTTCAGCAGCATCTCTCACATCTGTGGGTACAGGATGACTGTTTTGGGATGGAGGCTGCTGTGTAAAATGCAAGCCCATGACTGAGCTTTGTTTGTCAGCTCGTGTGTGAGTCAATCCATAAGAAACAGACAGACAGGCAGACCAGGGGTGGTGTGTGAAGCTTCTGCGCTCATTCTCTTCCTCACAGCTTGGATCTTCCTCAGTGAGCTCAAACGCCTCACATCTCAGTTATTTGTAAATGCATGTGTACCTGCCTCACACTGTGTGCAAACATATAAACCGTGTGACTCCTGCTGTTGTCACAGAGCCACACCTTGTCCTTGTGTGCTGTATCCCACCATTGTCCCTACAGATCCCCTGAGATCACCAGGAAGTGGTGTGTGAGTGTGTGTGTGTGTGTGCTCCTTCTTTTCCTTTCATATAAATAAAGAGTGTACAATCTGTTGAGGCAAAAGAGAATGTAATGCTTGTATGTGAAGTGGTATTAATTTACTATGCGTCTTGTATCCTGATTGTTGTTACACAGAAGAGCCCTGTTGCAATTATTGTGCTTCTATACTCCTGTTGCATCACACATGGCTGTATTATTGTTGACAGGTGCGTAGGAGAAAAAAAAAACAAGACTTGAAAACAACTTAGGTAACAAGAATAAACAAGTGAAACATTGCAATACCAATAAACCAGTTTTCCTGTGACTGCTGCATTGATAGCGGAGGCGATTTTTCAGAAAAGTTGGGATTCCAGAGCCAATAACAAGGTGTAGAAATCTGACCACAGCTTGATTGCTTCTTTGTTGTCAACACACTGTTAAAAATAGATCAGAAGCTTTTGTTGACAATAAATCAACCAACTCAGATCCTGAAATGAAGCATTAGAATGGCTTTAGAGCAAACAGCCAGGCTCAGGAAGGCAGTGGTGGAGTCATTAATGCCTCCCATTCTCACATTGAGATTTTAATCATCGGCTACAGTATTTCTGATTGATGTGTGTGCTTGAGTTTACGCGGTGTGTGTATGACTCGTGTGTACACACAAACACCCATGCACATGGGGGGTTGTAATACATCTTCGTAATTAGTCTCATAATTATAAGGCAATAAACTGCAGTACACATGGGAGACGGATCCATCTCTGGGATACTGCAATTACCCTGCTAAGATGTGTTGCTGTGACAAATCTCCAGAAGTAATGTGGGGCTCTGCACTGCTCCACCGCAAACAACATGCAGAACACAGGCTTAGCTCAGGTTTGTGTTTTTAAATGCATGTAGGATGTAAAAAAGTATGTCAAAACAAAGGGTTTACACGGTGTGTGGTCACTGAACCAAATAATTCCCCCTGATACGATTTAAAATTCCAGTCCTGTTGCCTCTTCTTTCTCTGTACATTTTTTTCCCAAGGCCGTCTAGACTGTCCAATCCCAAGTCTTCAAATGCTGATGCACAACAGCTCGTCTTCCAGTTCTCGTCAATCTGGCCGATGTGCTGATATCACACGGCCGCTGAGTGAGTCTAAATTGGCTTTGCCTCCATTAGCTTCAACAGTACCTCATTATCAGCAGCAAACATCTAGCCTGCAGGGCCAGACCTCTGCTACTCCGCCACCCACTAGCTTCATATCACACCTACACAGACACACACACAGACACTCACACACATGCACTGAATTCACAGGTATGCAAGAGGAGCAGACATATAAATGGATGTTTGGTGTCAATTTATTTAAAGAAGTGTGCATTAGACTGATGCACCTGCTATGAACATGGAGCTCTTTATGAGTGTTAATGTTGAAGAAGTCTTGAACTATTTGTCTATTTCTATGACTATTTGACCTCAGCTATTTTGTTGTCTTGGTTCATGTCAAGGTGCTTTAACAAAGACATTTCAAATAATTTCAGCTTTAAAATGACATAACTGACCAAATGAACGTTAATACAGACTCTTTTATAGTCAGAACAGGTGTCAGGTCATGGTTATAGCTCTGACACATCGGTCTTAAGCACACCAAGTGAGTAAAGTGTTATGTTCTCTCTGTCTCTCGCATACACTCACAAACCTGCACTCTAATACTTTCCTTTCTTTGTTTGATTAAGCCAGCAGGAGGTGCAGATTGATACTAAGCATATCTGCTTTCATAGCGGACACCCAGGATGATGGTATGCTTATCACTTGGAGATAGAATAGGAAATCACAGTTTCTCTCCGAGGAGAAAGCGGGTGTGGTAAGGTTTTGTGATGACAAGATGACAGCGGAAATAGCAGTGATTTGTTGTGAATGAAAAGCACCACTCTTTTGTTTGCACAGCAGTTGAAACATAAACAAGGTTATTATCGACACTCACAAATGCATGCACAATACATGTGCACAGAACAAAGGTTAAGCTGCTTCAGTAACACACACACACATTCACACACATGCAGCTACTCACAGGAAATGTGGCTTGGTGCATAACCTTTTCTAAACAACGTGCAGACCTTTTTTCTATTCAGCATCAGCAGTCACAGTCTGTACATGGACGTCATGCCTGCAAGTCGTACTCCTGCCACAGTATGGATCAATGATTCAAGCCTTATCCTATTCTTTCTGCTCTTCTTCAGGTAATACTTTAAAATCAAGGGAGATCATACAAATAATAGATAAGTAAAGGTTAGGATAACAGCATCAAATGACATTTACAGGTTATTTGATTCGCAGGCACATGCTCATGTTAATGCCAAAACCCAATCATGTTTTATCTTCAGTTTACTGCTAGGATCTATTTAAATCCTCAGCAAGGAATATTGCATTCATAAAACATTATGAGGTTATTGAACTTTTTCGGAAATTTAACTTTTTTTAGCTTATTTTTTTTACTGCAACAAAAAACCTCATTGGCATAGTTCTTCAGTTCACTCACTGTGTCTTTCAGTTTTCATGCTATACCATGCTGTTTTTCAGCTGGTTCAAGCCTTATATTTAGCATTAAGACATGAGATCGATGTTGGTGTCACTGTGAGCAGCTGACACAGTTGACTACCAGCAGAGACTCCATAGTCACTACACCTGGCCGAGAAATAGTCTGGCAAATGATGTTCCTTTTTTTTGCATTTAAGTTTCAGTTAAACATTTAAGATGTGATGTCTGAATCAGTGAATGATGATGTTTTTTACCAGGGACAGAGTCATGCCAGCTGTTTCTTTAGGTCTCCAATCTTTTTGCAAAGCTAGGCTATTGGAAACAATCTTTCATCTGAATCTCTGTGAGAAAGTGAACAAGCATGATTTCCAAAATATCAAACTATTCTATTCTGTTCGACTCTTCTGTTTAGCACACAGTGCTTGTGGACTCCTCCTGACACTTGATAGCATTCACAACTCTGTAGACGGACAAGTGTTGTCTATTTACTGTGCTGCTTCCTTCTGAGTGTAGCATGCAGCTGTGTCAACTGAAACAGTTCAAAATAAGAACAGCATAAGATGAGCAAGAAGGAAGCAAAATAGCTAACAAGGAAAGAAAGAGGAAATGAAGAAAGGAACATCATGTTAGTCATAATGAGTTACCTTCTTTTTTCTTTTTTTTTTAGTGAAGGGCATAAGGAAGCCTAACTCTGTCCCTGACAATTAAACTGACAGTGCAAAGGAGCAGCAACATGGAATTAAAATTAAAGAAGAGCAAGAAAGTTGATAAGCGCTAATTTGATTCCCTGGGATCCAGGAGAGGTTTGAAAAGACAGCCGCAAGGGTCGGCTCTATTAATTGCCAAAAAGATGCTCTCAGGGGATTATGAGGGTAGCTGCCAGGTGAAGCACACTCCACACAAAACTGACACTTTTCCAAACCTGTGTGGCTCCGTTAACAGTATTCTCATTACCAAAACCATCTATTTGTTCAGAGATTATGTTTTAAAATATACATGTATATACTGGTTAAAGAATACAAAGTGCCTACAACATGTAAATACTAAAAGGCAGCACACATAAAGAACAAAATAGTGTATAATTTGCATCAGTGGGCTAGTTGAAATGTTTGGATTTTTAACCTCGGGTAACCCACACTTTTTTAGTCAGTTAAGCTGTAGGCACAGGGCAGGATTTCCTGTGATGACTCAGGATGAGATGAATGTTGATAGCTATTGAATCAGCCTTCCATAAATAATTGAAGTGACAAACAGGTCAGAGTGCTTAAAGGCAACAATTCTCAGTCACAGCTCAGTTCAAGTATGAAGATTTAATAACCACCATGATTTCTGTTCCCCCCTCTCAGGTCATAACTCGAGCCTTCTATCCCTCTCCATTCTGTCTTTCTTTCCTTTACTCATTCATTCATCCATCACCATCCCAACTAGACAAGGGCCAGTGTATTGAAGTTTTCCTGGGGCCCTTTCCTGTTGTCTGGCTCTGCTTATGTAAACCAGACAGCCCTGGCTGACCGGACACGACAGCTCAAACTAGAATAGCGACTGATTCCATTCTGACGAGCTCCTCATCAGCGTCTGTTGTTAAAGACTTTAAACTCTTCTTCTACACACAACGATCAAATCAAAGACATTCTTTCGTCGTCCTACAAAGCTACCCTTACACATGATTCCTGTATTTTCACCCAGTCTGCCTTGCTGTATTATTATTCTTGTTTCCTTGTTATTTTCTTTGAACCGGCATGATGTCTTTGAACTGATTATTTCTGAGCACAGCAATTCCCCAGTTTTAGCTTTTTAACGGCGGCTTTACCTTCACAGCCTAGTGCTCCGTCCTACGTAACCACATTTGTCGAGGAAAGTGAAAGAAAGCACAAAGGAAGGAAAGGAACATTGGTTGGCTGCCTGTATGAGCGGTAGAATGGAAACTAAGTTCAGTAGTTGTGCAGCTGAAAAGTAGCAGGAGAGGCACAAACAGAGTGAAACTAGGCTATGGCAAAGTGTTTTGAAAAGAGGAGAGCAACCTTGGAACTTTATGGAAGTTGGAGGGAATGGACTTTGCCATTGTGTGACTGTAAAAACAAACAGACACCCCACGCTGGGACAAGAAAGAATGGCAGCGCCAGTCTGAAATGCACAGTAAACACAGTCCAGTCCAACTCAAACTGGTGGGAGACCCATATTAACCCATTGCTTGTGGGTGATGCTTGAGGTAAAGCTTAGATTTAATTTTTTTAAAAAAAGAAACAACAGTTGTGTAAGTTGCAGCACTCTGGATCAATACTTGTTAATGGATGTGGTGTAGGTAATCTTAAGAGTTACATTTTGTAGTTTCATTATGCTCTCCAAACACAAGCATAAACATGATTCAGTCGAGTGGGAAGGGAAAATGGCCTGACAAGCTAAACCCCATCGAGCTCTGTTCCTATCTGTAGCAGATGTTTTTATTTGTGAGGTAATGAATGAATATCTTGACAATTAACTGTTAACATGACCTGAAAGTAGCCTGGTTCTTCAAGTCTATTCAACTCTTCTTTTCTCATCAGTGCAGGTAAAAATTGGATCAAACACAAATTGAGACATTCAGCATGGCACTGCTACTCAAAGGCAGGCGTAATCTTAGTCAACTGCTCTACTATCTTATCTTACAAGCACACCCTTATTCCCACCAGCTGTTCATAAATCTTTACTGGTTAAAAAGGAATCAGCAGCAGTTCAAAGGTGCTGTCTTAGCAGGACAAGTGGCATGAAGCTGGCAATCTAATAAAGGGGTGAGATTCATGCTCTGAATAGTCCAGCACATAACCTGGAATCATCAAATATCCTCAAACTATCCATCTTAAGCTCCACAGTGTTTGTCCCACATGGATAATGATCTTGCAGTGGCTTGAGGCCATGTCTAAAATAAACTCCCGCTTCCTTTAGGCCTGTCAGATAGAATCTCCTCATAAGCTCTCTCTTCTAAAGTTCAGACATGTTTGCTCGTGGGAGGAAGTTTTGGGAGATAATGGCATTTTGTAAACACGGGGTGGGTTTGATTTGAGCACTGGCTTGTCCCCAGCTTCTGTAATGTTGCCAGTTTTGCCAGAAGGGTGTGGGCTCTCCTCCAATCCTCTGAAGGAAAACGTGACAGACTCACTGGCCAAAGGCTGACATGAAAGAGCCTATATGTTTGACCAAAAGCTTTTTCTGGTTTCACATTTTTTGAATCATGGTGAAAGATGGCTTTAAAGTACATGAGTCACCTGCCACAATCTAATCTAGTTGGTTACAGATGGCACTAGTGGCTTTTTTCTGAAGTCATTTGATTTCAATCAGGGATCCACAATGGCTCAGCCACCTTTGGTTAATTGACTAAATGAGAAACTGTTGGAGCTAAATCAAAAACACCATGTACACTGCAGGTCTACAGGATCAGTGTTTTTAAGACTTTTGTTTGAATCATGAATGTAACCAGTTTAAAGCAGATGATGGGAACAACATGCAAACGTGAAAATAGCATTGCATCAATAAAAGCAAAAGACTCACAAATATGGCAAAATTTCAATTTAAAAAATTGTTTTGAAGTCTTTATGAGGAAAAAAATACAATCACCACGTAGAGCTCAAAGATATGTGGCAATGTGACAATGTTTTTTTTTTTGTGAACAGACTTTGTTTACAAGAAAACTCCACTGGGTTGCTTTAAAAGAAAAAGCCGCTCAATAAACCAGTTCTCAAATTTTATGAATTCAACTGAGGGGTTGCTGTCTTTTTCTTAACTGTGTCTCTTTCTTTATACACAGCTAATGGTACCTTATGTGCATGCAGATACCAGATAAAATTCAAAACATTTCTGAGAGAAAATTCAGTTAAACTTAATATGTTTAATTTCACCTCAACTTGATTGCGCGCAATGAAAAATGTGAGTCAATATTAGCAATTACACATCTCTACAGGCAGCTGCTTTAACATTGTGTGCTCACCCAATGCTGTATTCAGTTGGTGACTGATTATCATAAATATGCATCACACACTCACACACACAATTTATATTTCATCAATGTGTGAGACCGCAGAGGATTGCAGATATGCTAATGTGTCCAGCAGGTTTAATGTTTGGTACCAGTGCTGGTGATGATCCTGCTCTGGGTCCAGTGGGACCTTACCTGCAGCAAAAAGGACTTGGGCGAAAAACACCAGAGGAGAATAAACAGGAAAAGTAACTCGTCTGCTGACTGGCTATGTAGGAGTCATGAGTTTCCTCTGAAGAAAGAAAACAAGATGTCTGGTGGTTTAAAAACAACCTCAGAATCTGCTGTAACTTCCGCCGCAGACTCTGTATGTGAACAGACTGTGTTCCACAGGCTTCTATTGTTTAGACACTGGTGTTTAAAATCACTAATGCAACTCAATTTCTGCATCTATTTCTTGTTCTAATTTGATACATAAATTACTTTTTTGGGGCCTGTTCCTCCATCACAATTTTAATCTTATCTTACAATTATACTATATCTTTAAAATACTAAGTGAGAATTGGATTTTGCTGAGCTCAATTTGGGCCTATTTGTGGCTGTAAACAAACAAAACTGCGCCTTAGCCTGAAATATAATGCTGTAATTCCAGCTTAAGTAAGAGAAGCAAAATATGAGTAAAGAACGTTCTTAACCTGCGGCTAAACTTTCAAAATAAATAAATAAATAAACTTATCTTCAGTCAGCAGAGGTGTAAACAAAGTAAAATGTCCAGCACGGTTGAAACACAACTTAACACAAGCTAACAAAGCTGATGCTGACGTTGTTTCGAGGAGCTGCTGCTCTGAGGCCAGATATTCAGATCAAAACTGGCAGCATTAACTGCTTTGACTGCAGGGCAGCCTCTTCATCAGACAAAAGCAAACAAAAGCAGGGATCTCACTAGTAGAACGGCTGTGACTCCTCTGGGGTGTGAACTGGGATTGTGGTGCTGGTGATGTTGCAGCCTTTAAATAGTTTGTGCAGAACATAACGTTGCATGTGCTCAGACTGCACAGTTTGGCTAACCTCACCTAGTTTCATTTATAGTTTGAAATGATTGGATCAACATTAGAGATCTCTTGAGATGAGTCACATTGCTTTTATAACAAGAGAAAAAACTCTTCTGTTCAAATATATATTTATTTCCATATTCCTTTATACAAACATCTTTTTTTTTTTTTTTCAAAAAATAAACTGTTGAAACGGATGAATCAATACAAGTGCACTGTCACGGCTGTGAACATTGTCCACAAGGTAGTTAAGATTGGGTAAAGCTGTGTGATGATTGGATAAAAAAAGCAAGAGAAGGGCATCTTCAAGGTTGATACACAATAGTAAAAGAAAGTAGTCGTCTCTCTTCCACTCTGTATTGATCTCCAACACCTGAGTTGTACAGGAGCAAATGGTTTCGGCACTCTCATCAGGTAGAAGAACATAGGAGAGGTTTTGCTCCTCTGTGCAAAGATTCATTGGATTAGAGGGGTAATTATGGGCAATTAAATTATGACTTCATCCTCAAAGGATGAGACTGCAGGTGCAGCTACGATGCAAATGTCATTTCATCTTGGATTGGATGTGTGAAATCTGATTTTTCTAAGAAGCAGATGGGAAAATTTTCCAGTGTACAATTTCCACTCGTTTCCAGTGCAGATCAGCTTGTGAGAATTTTATTTTGACACTAGCGATTTGCATTGCTAATGCACTTAAGAAAGAAACAAGTTTCTCTCCAGATGTCAGTGCTATTTCTCTCATTCTGAAGATAAAAACACAAGGTTTTCAGATTAATTTTAACTCCCTCTGAAGATAAACATTTGCTTGCAGTTTGGCACATGCACCTAAGCCCACAGACAAAGCTCTTATTGGTCGACAGGAGGAATAAATGCTCCCCCAACAATACACGTTTTTGTTTTTAGGGGTAAAAAGTTACCATTTTCCTTTGAACATCTTCAAACTAAACCTCAAATCCGCCTCAGATGAATAAAATTCCACCATCAGTTGACAAAATGCTCCTCATTGATTTCGTGTGTTGCGTTCAGGTGGTTGGCCAGCTCTTGCATCACAGCGTCTTTGCCAATCTGATCATTTCTCCTCTTTTCCATGATCACGTCCTCCAGGCTCTGAAACTCCAGGACGTGACACTTCTTCTCTGAAAAGATTAATTTCAACCTGTACGGCTGCTTTCCTATCCGTATCTCCCCTCCGATTTTGAACTCCCGTTTGCCAAAGCGGCACCAGGCGGCAAAACACTCCGAGTTCCTCCAGTACAGCTCTCTGTCTCTCGACCCGACGTGATCCAGGGCGTTGCGCACGATCACCTCCGGCGGGAGCGCACGGTACCTGTACAGGCCGTTCACTATCCTGCCCTTTTTGCCCTGGCTCACGTCGGTGAGAAAGTTGTTCTTTATCTCAGCCCTGTGCAAGTGAACCACCTGGAAGTCCCCGACGTAAACAGCCCAGTGTGGATACTGTCCAGTGGTGACAAACTCCAGCAGGTCTCCGGGTCTGCACTTGTTCAGGAGACTCTCCGCAGAGTGAGTCGCGACTCCGGTGTGTCTCTCGTACACGCACTCCTCTCGGTAGTGAATCGCGCACTCCAGCTCATCCTGGGGGTCGAAGGGCTTCTCCTCATGGTTCACCGCGTGGTTCGCCGAGGAAAAGTGCTCCAAATTGTCGTCCTGGTCGTCGTCGCCGTCATCGTTTGAGAAAATGTAAGAGACGCCGATCCGGGGTCCGTCATCCTCCGGATCGAACCCATTTGGATCCGATGTTGGCACCTCTGCGTAATTTAAATGCGTTAATTTCTCCACCTGGTTCCCCATAAGGGTGACAGGTGGACGAAAGGGCGGATAAAGCAGAGCACACAAACAGGATCCACCTGTTCTTGGCGCACTTAACTTCACGGACAGACGGAAGGAGGCGCAGGGTTGAACGGCGTCTTAACTAAATCCAAAGCGGTGAAGACGGGCACCAGTAATCCATGTCCAGCTGTAAGGCTCCAAATGGACACCAACTGTGCCGACCTGTACGGAAATAAACAAGACAGTAGGTCAAACAGCGAGTTCAGAGCACTGAATTCTCTCCTGGTAGTTTACATCCCCAACAGGTGTAACCTGACACACCTGTTGGCTCAGTTTGACGACACCCACCAACATTTCCACTGTTATCTTTACTTGAAATACAATCTTAGCTCTGTATCACATCTTATACATTTCAGCTGTCATGTTAGTCTTTCTCTGTTCTCTACAAATACTCCGGCTCATTTTTCTTTAGTCCATCCATAATAAACTCTCTGGACGGCGGACGCACTCACCTGCAGTCCAGCTCCTGTCAGCAGATCTTTCTCTCACACACACTCCTGTTGTCACATCGGTAAAATAAATAAGCCGGACTGTTGAACACTGTGCTTGCAGCTGCTTCTTCCTGTGTGGTTTGCTCTGCTCTACAGACCGTCTGTAGTATGAACCACAGTGGTTGTTGCAGAGAAACTCACCACGGCTCTGCTGGGAGGTGTTGTCTTTTAAAGCGACAGTACACCTTTTGTCTCATATACGTGTTCAGTCTCAACTTCATTTCGAGTATTAAATAGAAAAAGAGCTGCCAAGAAGGTGAGATGTTTTTAAGTGAAGCTCCATATGCACGAAAGATTATTATAAGTAGCTTAATAAAGTAAGATACTGTAACTAAGTAATCTAATAATATGGATATACGTTTTACATGTTCAGTATATTACACTATTTCAAAAATTGAATCGATTAGTATGGAGATGTGTGATGTTATAGGGATACATAATTTAAAAAATCTAAACTTAAACAGAGGGTCACAATAAACCCACACACATTGAAGTCCATTTGGGATCAATATATGATTTTCAAAGGGGGGGAATAATCCCAAAAAGTCAAAAACATACAGCACAGACTGTGCAGTACATCTGGGTTATAGATCCATGTCTTTTGATCAACATAAGCAGTTTTCATGCTATTCTGCAAAAGAGATGTGAGGCCATAGAAAGGTTAGAGAGAAATTATAAAAAAAAGTACATCAAAAGTTTGATGAACAGAGTAGCAAACAATCAGTTTATATCAAAAATTATGTGTGAAATCAGTTTTTTGGTCCACTTTACGTACTGTCAGTACATGTGCACTGCTCGATGTTCCAGTCAATTGTTCCTTTATTTCCATACTCAGCAAGTTCTGCTGTGATGAAATAAGGCTTAACAGTGAGATGAGATTACAAAGTGAAATCTTACTTTATCCCTGTACTGTATGTTCAGGAACTGGACTTATGATGTAATTGAAAGATTAGGATCATAAAGACTTGAATAATACTAAATGCTATTAACTGTAAGTTTCTTCATTCATTCCAACAGAGACCACCCTGTGGTTTATTTGTTATAATCAAAATTTCTCCATAATTGAACACCCACATCTTACTAAGTTTAAGTATTTGACTAAACTTGAGGATTGTGCCATTGTAACCAACCAGACATGACTTAATACAATTAAATTACAGCTATGACACCAATATGGTTCCGTCTGTAACTTTGAATTGGATTCTTCTTGCAAACCTCTTGAGTTTTAAAGAGCTACACTTTACTGATGTCAGCTGGGATATCAAAAGAGTGATGAGAGTATCTAAGAAATGTACTCTGGCAGCAGACGTTTACACTTGTCATGGTGGAAAAAGCACCAGTTTTACTAATATTGACAATATTCCATTCAAATTTTCCAGGAAACAATACCAGAACCCTGAAAATGAGGTTTCTAAATTCACTCTTTTATAGTTTGCATCTGTGCTTTTTCCACAGTGACATGTCAAAATATTAGTATAAGAGGCTTCTTGCAAATTATTAATTAGGAACACACCTATTCTAGATCAGGTTGATTACACAAGACAGTGTTACATTACACGCAGTAGTGTTAATATTTATTCATTGTCTACTGTTCACAGTATCATTTGCTGGCTTACAAAC
Source organism: Ctenochaetus hawaiiensis (assembly GCA_029783645.1). NCBI lineage: Eukaryota > Metazoa > Chordata > Actinopteri > Acanthuriformes > Acanthuridae > Ctenochaetus > Ctenochaetus hawaiiensis. The sequence continues at coordinate 18,303,959 of JAPZDY010000025.1, forward strand.
AATGTAACTCTGTTATAAGGAAACTGTTTTATACATTTGAGAGGGACAGCTCATGTGAGCAGCCTCTATGGGTTAATTTCCTGAATAAAAGTATCTCTACAGAACAGGAAACTATATTCCTTTTTTTTAAAAAAAACTCTTTGTTTAAAGTCCCTAAAGTAGAAAAGGCATGACACCTGCATCAAACCAGAGTTTGGAGTTCTGATCTCTGTGTTCCTCCCCCTCCATCGAGCTCTGGCACTGCCACAGCCAGAACTCCTGCGCCAGAAAGTGAGACATGTGTTTACTTTAAGCCAAAGGTAAAATCCTCCTTGGACAAGCCTGAAATGGAGGCTTACAGTGTCTCAGGCAGCTATTACACCCACTTCTCGGAGCTTTTGAACGGATGAATGTGAATTCCACATGAAACATATCCAGAAGAAAGCAAACATCTGTGGGGAATTGATTGGGCTGTTTTTCTTCCCTCTCTCTCAGAACTGCTTGTCTGTTCGCTATTGTGATTGAATTTCTGAGAATATTTACAGCTCGGCATCCGTTCATGGAAGCAGTTTTAATGGCTCTGCCTGTGATACCGCGAATGCAATGCTGGTACATGCTTGTGTGTGCACTTTCCACAAATTGAACTGTAGTTGTGAAATTACCTGTGGCTAAACATGTTGTGCAGTAGACAGGATGAGATTTGCAGGACGTTTATTTAAAATGAAGCAGAGTGGAGAAATGAATGAGTCAACATTAGCTGGATAATTTGTTGCCACTTAGTATTTTTATAGGCAAAGTGCTCTTTCTTCTGTTTGGATGAAAGGAGCAATTAGAGTTTTTAAAATGCCTGATGCAAAGTTATTAAAAGATTAGCTTCACCTAGCTTCATCTCAACGCCGCCTTTGTTTGTTTCTCTTTGGAACAAAGACCCCTCACAGGGAGCGAGAGCAGGCAGGAAGGGAGAGATTTAATCACATTAGCGCATTCCCACTGATGTTAAAGAATGTTTTTCCAAGGCTCATTTCACACTTGAGGAAGTTCTTTTAGTAATCTACAGTGTTCTACTTAGGTTATATGCCAAACCTGTCTTTCAGTGAAGGAAAATCTCACATCATAGAAAGATTTCAGCATTTCTGTGTTTATTCAAGTACATTTGCTCACTAACCTAAAAAAAGACGAAAATGAACAATGCCTGGAGTTATATTTGTAGAAGTGGTCACTCTACCAATAATCCGACAGCACACAAGAACTTAGACTTTACAATGCAGATGAAAAGTTCATTGTACTGATTTGGCAAAATATAGAAATCCTGTGTCCTCCTGCAGACACTGCTCTCTTGTGGTTCAGTTTATTTACTGCATCATGTTAGACGGCAAATATTTGAAAAACCTCTTACCCAAACTCCCCATGACTAACACAAGTTTTGTGGTACTCATTCATGAGAAGGTCAGTTGCTTTTATTTATATTAAGAAAGACTGGAGGACATTAATGCTCCAGCTGGATTACAAATCTAGGACACATTCAGTAAATGAAAACAGGAAACATTAGTTAACAACTCGAATACTAATAAAAACAACAGTCTCAAAATACAACCTCCTCATAATCCTTTCTTTATATACAAATAATAAACAAAGAACATGTTTCATGACGAATTCTGCCGGCAAAAACGTAGAGTACTATGTCTGGCTGCCTAGTCTCTTTAGGCTCTGGATCCTCCTCCTTAGTATCTGGTCTGGAATCAGATCTGACTCTTTCACATCTGTGTTCCCACAGCCCACCACAGGGCAGCTGGAGGACAGAGAAAAGGAAAGGAAAAGAGAGGGAAACACATTTATAGGATATCAAAACACAAAAATATAAAAATTCACACTAATGTGACCAAGTGTGAGTTTAAGGAAATCTAAGCATTTATACTCTTGCAGAAAAAAAGAACAGCATTTCATCAGTCACACACATAATCGAAATGAGGAAAATCCCCTTGAGTACTGCCGGTATAATTGAGCATATAAGGAGTGCACAGCGACTAACTGCTGGACTCAAGACAATAAGAAAGTTTCTTTGACAACAACATAAACCTGCATGGGGGTTTCATCAGTGTTCCACTAGGACCGGCCACTTTTAATTTTTATTTCAACATCAAAGCAGTATAATAAAGAAAATGTGAATTGAGGCAGACTGCTGGTCCCACGCCAGCCCACCGGGTTGTTTACTGCTATAAAACCTGACTCGACTTTCTAACAGCCCTCTAAGGAAGAGTGTCTTACCGGCATTTCTTTTTCTGGCTCTGTCTTGTTTTGATCAGGCCCAGTATGGCTCCTTCATCGTAATGGTGGTTACACTTCCTATTCTTCACTGGGTTCACCATTTCCACCTTGAATACAGATACACAGTGGTGAGTTATATAATGAAACTGAGATGAGAAACACAATCTCTCTGCTCAGACATCATATCAAGATACTTCGCTGTTTTTCTGATAATAAAACCAATGCGGTACTGTCAGAAATTAGAAATGCAATAGAGAGTTTTCTTTTTCTTAAATAAGCAAAAAAATAATAATAATAATACATGAATTAGTAAAATAGCCAATCAGCAGACTGGAGTGGCGTACCTGTGTGAGTGGGCAAGTTAAGTTGACTTGGCTCTGTGTGACAGCGATGTCCTCATCAAGTTCCTCGGCGTTCTCTGCAGAACCCTGGTTGGCTGAAAACACAACATGCATATAGTGAGTTTCCAAATGTCCAGGCACCTTAAAAAAGCTGATTGACATGCACTTGGTGTAAACATATCCAATTTATGTGCTTATAATTTCAGAGTTAATCAAGCATGTTATTAAAGTGTAACTTCACAGCTAATTTTCTGCTAGCCCCCTCCCCACAAACAACAACAGCATGTGACACAGGAGGTAAGAAGACACTGACTGTGCAGCAGGAACAGCCTTATGAAGCTGGTAGTAAGAACTGAGCAGCTGCTATTAGACGCAGAGCGTCTGTGCTGGAAACACAAAGTTGATGTAGAAGCCCCCAGAAGCACATACATGTACACTGTTAAAGTGTCCTTGACCCTTGTGTTGTAGCAGAGTTACCAGCAGTCTGTGTGTGTCTCTTTAGCCTAAGTCAGTACATAGCCATACTTCTTCTGTTCCTGATGGAGTTGGGATTGACCTTGCGAGGTTCCAGATGATTTCAAACAGTGATGATCCGTTTTCAAATAATTACATTTGCTAAGAAATGTCAACATTAACACCAGCACTGATGTCTTTTATTAGAACAGAGTAATATAATTTACTTTACATGTTCATGTTTGAGTGTGCAGTACATGTAGACCGGATGATAAATAGTTGACAAACACATGGTGACATCACTCATTGGTTTGTGGACTATCATCTTGAAGCATAGAGTTTAGCAATATGCTCACTGCTCTCTTGGTTTTTGGACAATATTTGGATTAGAGAGTGAAGCAGGTGAGTGAGTTATATAAACATTAACCCTTAGAACAAGTTGTCATAAATGTAGAAATTAGCCATGGGACAATAAAAATATTTTTGTACCATGCTGTAAACTTGCTTATTTCTGCTGCAAAGTTGTAAATTTTTTATGAGGGTCTCTGGGTTCTTCTTACTTTTGGAGTGAACCTCGAGTGGATATTCAAACTAGAGTTTCTGGCACGACTATGCTGGCTTCATTTCTCAACCCTGGAGGTTGCTACTTGGCAGGAACCTCCAAAAATGAAAAAGATGGTATAAAAGATTTGGTGTTGACTTAGTATTACCACCAATCCACGGTGTCTTGCTTTAGCATAAGAAACGCAGCCACATATGTTTATATAAAGGCAAACACGGCCTTCAGATATTTCACAGATGCACAGATACAGACATGCACACACAAAATCTTACCTACAAAAAGTACACAGACATCTAACAAATACACCTTTTTAGCTCAAGTATAGAGTTCACAATATATATTGTTGATGTCCCAAAACAGATACAACAATCCAGTAGTCAGAGGCCATCTTGTGCCAAATATAATTATATGCATCTCGTACTTAAACTTGTGCAGGTGACGATGCAATGACCTAGCCAATAGACTTACATATATGAACTTCAGCCTGTTTGAGAACAACATGTAGTCTTTAATAATTATCCCTCATTAGAAGCTTGAGGTGATACTGCTCATTTAGTGAACATTAAAGATGTTTAATGATTTAAGCCTTCATACGAAACAAGAGAATAAAGTTACAGTATATGAAACTGTCTCGCAGAATCACTTCAGTTCAACAAATTTCCCCTCAAAATATGTTTTCTCACACAATGCAGAGACGAATTCAGACTAGGAAAAAAAAAAAGTTTGGTACACCTGCACTCATAACGTCTACAGAGTACCTAAATTAAAGACATCGTATTTGTGTGGCCACCTTTGTAATAAGGGTTTTAATAATGACAACAATTAAAAAGCGAAAATAATAGCTACAGCTAACAGAACAGCTACAGGGTGGCTGACAAACATAATTATCCACCGGTAGACTCTGCCAGCTCTGGTGTAGTTGTTTGAAATTAAGCTAATTATACTAAAAAAAGGATGCATCCTGAATTTCTCTCTTTGGCTGAGGAGTCCTCCTGCACACAAAGCTATCATCAAAGTCTGTTACAAGTCCTGAACACAGTGCATTGCATCCACCAGTGCATAAGTTTACACTGTTTTTCCCATCTTCTCTCTGAACAGGTCTTACCTTGTTCAAGTGTGTTCTTGATGCTGTCCCTGAAGGCCACTACTTTCTGGTGATTCTGCAGATCTGCATCAGAGAGTCCAGCTATTTTCTCTGTGAACTGCTCCTTCACTCTGGCAGACAGGCTGAACATGGCCTCTGGCTGCTGTGTACTAACCTACGAATATTGAAGTAGGTTAGAGTCATTCTTCATCCTTTGCTATTCATCACTTTAATGATTTCATTTGCATCTAAAACTAACATCTTGACATTTAGTCTTGTCACTCCAGAAAAACCTGGTGGACAAAGTGTAACAAGAACCATCATGAACAACCTACCAAAGAACCTATCATTTACTGCATGTGCATGTTTATGTCCTTATTCCACTAACACATCTGTTAATACAGTAGAAGAGGAAAGAATGATCTTCCTCCATGTGATTAGACAGAGCCAGGTTGTTGTCACCTCTGCTGTGACTTGTTGCACGACATCAACAAAGTAGTTAATCTCCCTGTCCAGCTTGGCACACTCCAGAATCATTGCCTCCATCTCTTTGATGCCAGGGTGCACTTCTTTATCTGTGACAAAACAACACACAGTGAAGAGAAAAATAACTTAAATCATTTATATAAGTAAAACAAGCAGTGTCATACTAAATAGTGGCATAGGCATAAATATGCATTATGCAATAAAAATTTAATAATTACTAAGAAATTTATCAAAAGCACATGCACCCATGAGAAAGAGCATTTTTAACTAACAGTATTGGACGACTGGATCATTACTACTGATGCATTGATATGTAAGCACTATTTGAAGTTATAGCTGGTCAAGGTGGAGCTAATATTAACTAATTTATTTACCGTGCATAGCTTATTATACTATAATGCACCATACATTACAAATTTATCATTGAGTAATTTGTTGAAGTTTTTTTTACGTAACCAGAAGCTCAAATGTTACCTTCAAGATAAATAAAAATTATAGTGAAATAAAAAAGGGACGTTAAAATGACTGAGGAAAAACAAGCACAAGAAAAAAGTAGTTTGCATGAAATGGAAATGCCTAAGTATCGTTGAAGTACAAACTCCTCAAAACTACAAACAACGCTACTGTGCTTCAGCAAAACATACTTAGTTACTTTCCACCACTCTAAGTAACGCTTAACATGTCAAATTCATACTGCCATCAGAAACAAGAAATCTTTGTGGTTTCCCTGGTTATTATAATTAGAATTGATTACAGTTAGAGAGATTTAACCAGAGCCGGCAAAGCTAGCTATGGTGACAAGCATACTGACTAACTTTCTTGTAACGTTAATGCTAAATGTTAACGTTACCTTTAGCTTCCGCCAGGTCCATAGCTACATCTGTAACTATATCCATTCCCGTCCCGATGTCTGCCTGACATGACTTGAGGCTCGTCAGTACACCGTGAACCGCGCTAAGAGACATTATGATGGATATCTTCTTTCCTCAGACACAACAATCATACTTTTATGTTAAGCTAACGGCCGTTTCGCTAGCCTTAGTTCAGTAGGCTACGTCAAATTACTAGCTTCTGACCTAGGTAGCTTAGCCAACGAAGTTAATCGACGAGCTAACGTTAGGTTCCCGTATGAAGTAGCAATGTTTAAATACGTGTTATTATTTATTCAGAAAGTTCTCATTAAGACAACAACCAAATATAAAATACATGAGGTGGAAACAACACACGCAACTTCGCGCGAAAAAGTATCTACAAAACGGCTAATATCTGACTTCCGGTTTCGTTCGTTCAAAGTAAAGCTTCGACCAAACCAAACATGATATGAAGATTTGTTTTTATTTACGAAGTTTAATTCCAAATGGCACAAAATGACAGTATACAAAGTTGGCAAGTTAAGTAATTTTCTAGCTATGTACAGTTAGTGCATTAAGACTTTAATGGTCAATGAAATTTAGGAACAAACAATTCAATTGGCTTTTTTCATGGAAGACAGTAAAGCACAGTTGCAAATCACAAAATAACCAAAGGCTTAACTCCATGTAACTGTGTCACTTTCAAGTTCTAGTAAAAATGCTTCCTGGGTCACTGTCACACTTGCATTTCCTACTGAGATGCTTGAATAGTACCAAGCAATCATTTGGTAATATCTGATCCATGCTCCCTTATGTGACAGTGTCTTCAGAGAAAAAAGCTGATGATAAAAAAGAATAACTTCCTGATGAAAAGCTTCATCCAGATCTTCACAGTATTGTTCTGAACTCATCAAAAATGAAACTGGGCACATGGGCTTCAGCCACCTTAAAATACAGAGAAAAAAGAGAGAAATACATATCAGCATCTTAAAGTACATACAGTTATAATAAAGACATAGTCCCTAAATGCCTGTAGCTGTGTCTCATTCAGTACCATCAAACATATTTTTAAAGCTGAAAGGTTTTACTTCTTAGTCTATAACAATACACCTGCTAAAAATATAAGGTTTGAAAAATTGCAAGTCAAAGCTCAGACTTGTCTGCCAACCCAAGTTAATGTATAAGTTGAAATGAACCACATTTTTACAACATTATTAGCAGCACCAGTAAGTTGTCAAAGTTGTTCTACCTTGCGTGACAGTTTTGTGTATTTCACATAGTCCTCCAAGAACATCAGAGCTCCCACCACATCGGAAGGCATGTCAGGGATCTTCTGGCTATGATGGGATCAAATGGAAATTCGATGAGTTTATAGAGCCATGACAAATTTAGTAAAGGTTATCAGTTCAGAAAAACTTTAAAAGGGAAACAATTGATTTACTTATTTGAAACTATGCAAAAAGATAAGTTTAAATTTGTGATTTTAGAATTATTTAAAAGTAGTAAAGTCTGTTTTGTTACCTTGTGCACTGCTCCATGATCGAGCGGATGAACTGACCAATGAGAGCCATGAACTGATGTGTGTATCTGGAGTGGAATTGCTTCAGCAGGGTGAGCATACCGAGAACAAGAGGAGGCCAGTCAACTGGGTCTGTGGCTTTCTTGCAGCTCATTCCTGAGGACACATATGACATAAGCCACGTGGTGTTTTACATGTGGATACAGTCTTACATATCAGTCAGAATGGAAAATTGATGGAAAAATTATTGATAGAAAAATTCACCTAATTATTTATAAGATGTACACCAAGAATTGTCATGATTCACAATCCTTAAACTTTCCTGTTAGAAGTAATGACTTCCTACATTTTCCAGATTTCCATGTGTTTACAGTACAGTCAAAGTAACCTAACTCATGCAAACCAAACTAATCCGAAACTTTCAGAGATAGAGCAGCCAGTACTGCGTGTTATACCACATGAGCAGCTAGATTCCAGCTGAGAGTGATACCTACCTCACACCTATGAAAACACGTAGAGGAAACTGTGTGACAAACATCTTTGATGATGTGATGGATAAACAAACCAAACAATTACACTTCCCTTAAACATCAGCCATCATAGCACACTGTTTGACCTGTGGCTCTACAAAAAGTTAAAAAAAAAAGCTTGCCTTGGTTTTTATTGTACTGAAGTTTAGGCAGCTGAGCAATAATAAACAGGAAGTTGATGATGGGGAAGTAAGGCAGGCGCTTTGTGGTGATGTAAATCTGAAACAAACACAACCAGAAGAAAAACTGTTGGTCAAAGTATTCAGCAATGTACAACTCAAAAGGAAAAAGGGTGAGT